>BOSO01005605.1:57132-195561 GCA_018403395.1 Gorsachius goisagi
GGGCACATTCCACAACAGCCCTTGGCTGTTGCATTGTTATCTGTCTCCCCCATATCCAGTGGGTGCATCCTTCATGACCAGACACAGACCAGCACTTGAAAGAGGACAAAGGAGGGGAGTCAGAGACGAGGGGGGGGGGAGCACACCGCCACACTGTCCCGTCAGCTGCATTTGCCCTTGCCCCTATGGGTCACAGAGAAGTATATACCCAATGGGCAAAACAGTATGAGCCAAAGCGTTCATTGCTTGTTTCCATGCAGCAACAGGGAAGGATCTCATCTTCCTCAGAAATGGCTCCACTCTGCCACCTGACCTTATTTCAGGGTCCCTGGTATCCTAGAGGAGCAGTATCAGCTCCATCACAAAACCAGATGAAGACACCGGTCTGCCACTCCCATACCTGTTCCAGGGTAGCTACCAGAGTGCAAAGCGGGCATAAACGGATGCATTTGATTTCAGCCGATTCGTTAAAGCCACCAAACAAGAAAGATGAAGTCAGGGCCCGGCTGGGCTGGTCACTGAAGCCAGGGTAAAGAACAGCCCATTGGGGAATAAACATGAAGGATTTGCATGTGCCACGTGTGCTGCAAACAACTTGCCACTACAGAAGAAGCCACAGAGGTAACAAGGTATTCTTAAACTCCTCTGGTACGCCTATGCACAAAAGTTATTCAACAATTTCTATATTTTATATGGAAGGTAGTCACAACATTGAGCTCTCTGAAAAGAACGTGTGTATCAGTCTGATCCTAGCAGGTATTTAGTGGGCGAGTGAAAAGAGAAGGAAAAAAAAAGGCAAGAGGAAAAATGCAAGAAGGCTAGAAGAAACTGATGCCAACATTAAACAGTTGTAGCTGACTGATAAGTGAAAATAATTTCCTGAACAGGGTGTGAAGCAACATTCTTTTTTATTATTCTGAACTCAAGGTCTTGTATGCGCTTGGAAATTTACTAAAATAGGTATTATAAAAGAACCATTTCCTACACGGATCTCCATCAACAACACACTGGCATTGTAGATACACAAGGAACAAATTGGCCCTGCACATTTTGGAGAGGGCGTCAATATGAAAAAAACACCACCAGTACCGTGACAGATATTTTTACTTCTTTAAATCTGCATCCACAGCCGAAACTTACCCAGAATGGTAGGAATCACAGACATAAATTTTGATTTCCCCAATGCATAGCAGAAACAGGTGACAGCTTCCACTGGAGGGTCAAATAATTTAAATAATTCCCCTTCTCCACCTCAAGCTTAAGAAATACCAGCCTTGGGCTGCTGCTATGTCCTCTACATATTCTACAGAGAGAGGAACAAAGTCTCCAGCCATCCCAACTTGGCATTATACACTGTTCCTTTGTGTGCCTTTATCTTATGCAGGAAGTCAAAATACTTACCCAGGCACATCAAAAGAAAGAAAACAAGCAAAGTATACAACCTCAGAAGAAAGCTCTCAACTTTGGAATTCACTTTCTCTGTAACAGTTCAACAGCACACGCATTGCTGACCTTCAGAGCACAGCACAAAACACAACTGTTTGTATAACCTTTGCACGATGCTTTACTTAATCCTGTGGCGGCATTGAATGCAGTCCCCTACATCCTGATCCTTTTTGTCTTTAAGGTTCCCTTACCCTGGAAATGTTTATGAGTAAATGAGAAAACTGAATCAAAACTTCACCATGCAAGGGAATCTAGAGCAGAACAATATATGGGCAAAAACAGTCACCATTTTGAGACAGGTTTCCACACGTTGGCACATTCTCAATTAGAATAATTTGAAGCCATAAAGTTGCTGTAGGTTTTCTAGTTTCTGTGATAGCGTAGCTTGGACTAAATCATGCCGAGCTCTGATTAAAAGATTTTTAGCTTCAGAAACATTCTTCTTTTATTATTGTGAAGCCAAGGCCTTGTATGCACCTAAAATAGGTATTCTAAAATAACTATGTCAATCAGTTCCTTCTTCCAGGAGGGTGGAAGGAAGCCTTGAAAAGAAACAGTGAGTAATATTAGCCCTCAGACTTGCCAGGACACTTGGGGGTTTGTCACAAAGATTACAGAAAGACGTTGCAAGATGCTGAAAACACAAGGAAACACACACACAAAATTGTTTAGAGAGTTTGAAAAACCCTGAAGAAAGTCAATAGGCTAAATTTTGAATTTCTGCCTGCAAGCTTGGAGATTCCCCCCACCCTGCAATGGGAAAGAAAGGCCAGCTTCAGCCTGGGGGGGGATAAATCTCTCTTAGCTCTTCAAACAGTCCCCGTGGGGACTCCCAAAGGAGGCCGCTCTGAAGAGGAAGCCAACTCCGCCACGTAACCTCAGCATAGATGACTATCTCTTTTTGACTTTAAAGGAATATTATGAGACTGGCCTTGTTGTGCTTTGTGAATGGCTTGGTTTCCTCCTCCCTCTGTTCCTTAAAAGCTTTTCCAACAATTTCCCTTTGAGGATCTTTGCATGCTGTTAGTGGCTACAAATGCCTGTCAAGTTGTTTAATACCAGACATTATTCAAAACTATAAATGCTGTAGAGCTATCCCGTTTCCTTGACTATACCAATTTATATTGATAACTCTTTATTCTTGCAAATTCACAAGTGCTTTCATGAGAAAACTGAGTAAAACAGGGTTTCCACAAAGACAGAAGACCTCTTCCAATTAATGCAAAATAATTATCCTATGGCTCATCTCTCTATAAGAATCAAGTCTGTCAAAGTTATTCTCAGGTAGTGTCAGAAGTCTGAAAAATACTCCTGGCTTTTGGGAAAAATGGATGAGCATCTGTAACAGAATCAGTGTTTTCTGATTCTGTGAAGTGTTCTTCACCAAATACAGCACCTTGTATTAAAATTAAGTAAACTGCAAAAAGTAACACAGTTCTTAAAATTAGACAGTTATGAGTGGCCTAACTGGCGCTTTTTTTTTAAGAGACACCACAGACTATTACAGCTGCGTATATTTTACTGCAATAAACCATCTTCCACAGATCTGCAACCTGATTTTAGCTGTTTTCCATGAAAATACCAGTTCAAGTTGTGTGCTTCGAGTAATTAGTACAATAATAATATTAACTTACATTTTTTCTACGTTAAATGTAATTATATTAGATTTTGCTATAGCTTCATTAAACAAAATTGTATTTTCAATAGTTTTGTAATAAATTTGGTCTTGCAGGGATTTATCAACAGATGTATCTGATGGTAAGTTTTCCTCTTCTGGAGAGCTATACTTTAGTAGTTTAGGCTTTGGTTCTGCACTAATATCCATGTTGGCAGATTCTATCCAGAGTTATAAATCAATTATCCTCACATACGGATCTGATTGCAAGATCAGGACCATAGACATCAATTCTGTAATGCACACTTCCCTTTCAACTCTAGGTCTAAATAAAACTAAGCTGATGAAATTGTATCTGTGTATTTAAGACTGTAATTCAACAAGATATTTAATTACAATTTAGGCTACTTAAGAAGTTTTCCATTTTTTCTCAGGACCCACGCTGCTATTTAAAATATAGTTTGTTTTTTTAATATTACTCACTATATTTTTCATTCTAATAATTGCATTGATTTTGATACATAAATGTTTAAAGTTATTAGTCTGTGCATATATTTTCTTCTTTGAGATATAGTATTATTTGCTTAGTTACAAATTTACAAATATTACACAGCATTTAAACATGGGAGGAAGCAGATTTAGACTGTGAGTCCCCTACTGCATATTGTCAGAGAGAATTTTCAGTGTTCTCTCAGACTGGCTGTTTTGATGGTTTCTTCCACTAAGTCAGCTAGAAGGGAGCTAATTTGTGCTAAATAACCAACGGACTTTCCATGTTCAGTAAACAAAATTATTTTTCTCTCTCTGGGAAGAAAATTCACAGTAGAAACGGATTA
This sequence comes from Gorsachius goisagi, assembly GCA_018403395.1. Taxonomy (NCBI): domain Eukaryota; kingdom Metazoa; phylum Chordata; class Aves; order Pelecaniformes; family Ardeidae; genus Gorsachius; species Gorsachius goisagi. Next base: position 61,030 of record BOSO01005605.1, read on the forward strand.
TATTTGGGAACTGAATCTGTCTCCTTTGATGTCAATGTGTAAACAGGATCAGTGGAAAGAGAATTCACCTTTAGGTTCTTATAAACCTCTTACATCTCTGCAGTAGTTGGGAAATAAAGGAAAAAATGTCAACCGTAGCAATGAACCACAAAAGTGAAAATCAGATAATGTCACCCACCTGGTAATAAATTGTTCTTGTACAATGTAACAGGCAATGAGTATGAATGAAAACAGTGGGAAGAAAGCCTGGAAGAAGTCAGTTTCTATTCAGTCTTTGTAGGCTTAAAGCATATATTTCATACTTTGAAATAAAAGATTCCTCAAAGCGATGGCATTCATAACCCTTATTCTTAGACAAAGTAACCTTTCTTGGCATAAGGTTTCTTCTCCATCCATTAAATAGCAACCAAATTAAAGAACATCTCTATAGTCTTGAGGAAGTCACTTGGCCCATCTTTAAATCCTCTCACTTTCACTTTTTTGGTATCTTTTTCTCTTTTAAAGTTAGGACATGGAAAAGACTTCAGTCATTTAAAAAAATATTTTACATTTTAAGTTCTCTTCGAGTCTCTGTTACACTTTTTTAGGACAGGATGTTGATGAGTTTTCCCAAGACATGCAAAAAGAGTATGTACATCACCTATTTCATATAGAGCAAATACGGACTTTGTAAAACAGCGACAGAAAGATAAAGGCCGAGTATTATTTTCCATGTGATTTGCTAACCAAACTTAACAAAAAGCCTCTGTTTCCCCAGGAGTGCCTCCCCCAGGATAGCCTGCCAAGGCGAGAGCCCTGTCTGTGAACTGCTTGGGGGGAGTCAAAAGAAATCTCATTAATGACGTTTCTCCCCTTTTACCTGAGGCCGTGTTTGTTTTAGGTAAGTATTCTTTGGGAGTGAAGATAAAGGAGGGGCTGAAAGGCCCAGGCAAGCGCCCAGCCCGCCACAGGCTTTAGACCATCAGGTGCCATGGAGGGTGCAGCTGCAGGTCTCCCGCTCCAGGCAGCGGCGGGTGGCATCTGTCATCGCTCCCAGGGCGCCCGGTGGCAGCAGCACCCGCCCCGGCCGAGAGAGCACCCAGAGAGGTAAGGCAGCCGCAGGGAGACTTTTTTCAGCAGCCTTCCTTTCAAAACTCCAACTGTAAGTATTGTTTGAATGTCATGATTTTGGCATTGAATAGACAGCGAAAACCAATTTCCGACCTCAGAAGTAATGGGCAAAATATGTTTCTGAAAACATTTCACTTGGAACAGGGATTTTATTTGTTTCGCCAATATTTTATCCTTTTCAGTCAAATATTTCAGAACTTACTTATAAATGGAAGTAAATGAAAATTAAGGTTACGATAACTGATTTTTTTTCAAAGTTGGAAAGTACTGTTAAAAAGAGCATCCATAATTGTAGTTCCCTGCACCAAACAAAAGGCAGATGTAGCATTCACCACTGCATATGCTCCATTAAGCTAATTAGATCAGATTGCCCATGTCAGTTTAATGCTGGAGTTGCTTACTCAATAAGTAACCAGCCATTCACTGACGACGTGGAATCTGTATTTAGACATACTGCCAGAGAGGGAGGGTTACTTTTTATTTTGTGGAAGTGCTGCGTAAATAAAAAGATTTCAGTATTAATTACATCATCATTTGGAGCTCAATGCAGTCACTTTGAGTTGTGAAATCTTAAAGGCGAATGACATCTTAGTTAAAAATGTGCAAGCCATCGTCTAGTTTGTTTAATCAGATCGTAGACAGAAGACAGACTAATATTGCCATAGAAATCAGATTTACCAAATCAAAATGTGCTGAAAAGAAAAAAATCATGTTATTTCAAAAGATATCAGCAGAACCCAACAAAAGGAGTTGTACGGTACGGATGTTACCACAAAGAATTAACTGTGGGAGTGCTACTCTATCTTAATCTTTCAGCAGCCCTGCTTTATGGAGGCCCTGGATGCTCACAGCAAGAGACAGTGAGATGGCAGAGAATCAACAAATGGTGAGACTAAATTCTGGAGAAAATAATCCTTACAGAAAACAGGTGAAGAAATTGAAACTGAACACAGGAAGTGAGGCTTGGTCATCTATTCACTTGTTCTTTCAAGCATTTGTTCAGTGTTAGAAAATATGGTTCAAATCACATTTTTCTGTGCATGATAATGGTTACGAGTATCTCTAATTTTGTATCAGATACAGAATCACTATCAGTTCTTAAAGACCTGCTTACTCAAAACCCCCTTATTTTAACAGCAGTTTTTATTTGCTTAATTATAAAACCAAGAATATCCACAGTTTGACGTTTCCAGGCCCAGTGTGTATGTGATAATTTGTATATTGGGGGAGTGTGAAGTGAAAATGACTTTAAGATGAAATTTAAAAAACATATTTTCAGGTGCACAATTTATTGTTTGTTTTTGGGGAGGGATGTTGCTATAGCTAAACCAGCTAGGAAATTAACAGAAAATTGGATTTTAGAGTCACTCTTACTGCCAAGTGCCTTTGAAAGGCACCATGATTATTAGTTTTACCTACCTATGTAGGAAGATGTGTTAGGCTCAAAGAACAAAAATAAAGAGAGGTTGAAGCACATTCGACATAGGTCCTGACGCTGCGAACTTTAAAAAATGTACTGAAATGGTGCTACTCCCATGCTTAGTTTTAAGCACCCGCATAAGTTTTTGCAGCATCCAATCCGCAGTTACATCTTCAACTTTTTACCAAAGGCTCAGCAGGTTAAGACAACGACTCTCCTTTGCGCAAGTCTGTAAAGACTCACAATTTCTGCTATATTCTAACACATGCAACACCTTTTTACCTCGTACTTTATGCCTGCTGAAGATGGAGGTTGTAGCTGTACGGATCTGAGGAACGCCACGCTCCTCCTGGCAGACATCTTGGGAAAGCCTGTGGAAGAACGTACTTCCCAGCAGCGTTTCAAGCTTTGCCAGAGGCACCTGTAAATTTGCTAAGGGTGAGAGGAGTCTTGATCTCATGAGAGAGAGTACATGCTTACAGTGATGATTTCCAGAAACTAAGGTTACTGAAATCAGGAAGTTGTGATTTATTACCGAGGTTATGTTTTTATAGAAAATTTTATTCAACCAGCTCAAAAGTTTTAGTTCACACTTGGGCTTCTGCCCACTTGTGTGAATAGAACAAACCATATATGAAGTTTTCCACATTCATGCTAACAGCCTGGCATTGTTTCAAGCCAACTCAAACAGTTGGTTTCCATTTTTTAACATTTCTCCTTCCTGCCAGAAGCTCCTCAGATCCTTCTCATCCATACCTTATGGCACATCCACACCGCTTCAGCATCCTAGATGCCTCTGTAGCTTGGGACCTAATGAGGGCTGAAGGAGGGCTTTAGGAGCCCTTTCATATGCTTTTTAACAGGGTCACGACAACTGAGCAAAGATGCTTGGATGCTTTGTGTGGTGCGCAGGTGGGAAGAGGTGCTCACTAATGCACACCTACATCCCACAGCTGTGGAAGACAAGAGGTATCTTCTTCAGCAACGTTACTGAGGTTTCTGGCACAAGGTCTTCCAAGATGGGTTGAGCACAATGTTTTTACTAGTTAGTTGCATGCTGACTACTTTTATTTTATGCATGTATACATACAAATGCCAATGCTTTACAGGTTGGTAGACACTCCTAACACTGAAGAGTGAGGCAAATAAAAGTTTCAATATCCTCTATGTAATTAAATAAATGTCTAGGAATATACAGATAAGAATCTAACCTGAGAAATTGAAAGATGCAGAGCAATGCACTAAAAAAGAAAAGTACTGGTAAAAGAAATTAATAATTTTACCTCTGTTGCCAAGATCATGTGTTACAATATATCCTATAGTTACCTATACATAATATACTTTTCTTTATATAAAAAGTAACACTTTTCCTACTAATTTAAATGTTATTTTTGCCTGAAGAAAAGCCATAAAAAGTAATTTAAGGTTACTAGTGCCATATCTACAACATAATACAAATTAACACTGAACATTTCCTGCTGTATACAAACAACTGAGTTAGATTTGGCAATTAACTGACTTTTATCAGAGTTGCTTTTCAGAAATGCTGTATTACAGTCTGAAAAGAAAAAGCATATGTGTGTTTAATCAACATGTATTATTACATATATAATTATTAAAAATCAGTATGTATTCCAAAAAGAAGACAGTAAAAAATATAGGTCAATAAAGATAAAAAAAAGACTACTTTAATTGTAATGTAAATATGAAAAGAGAAAAACAACATATGGTATTTAACATAGATATTATGATCACATCTACAATGTTCAGCCAGATCAGGAGTCCATTTTACTAGATACTGTGGAAACAAAGAAAATGAGTCTCCTGATTAAAACACAAAACTACCTCAACAAAACCCTAACAGCCTGAAGACAAATCATTTTGGCTACAAGACAAACAGGTGGGTACAAGAGAAATAAGCCTATGTAAAATGCACAGAGAGAATTCTACAGGAACCCTTGCTCAGTCCGTAGCCCAAGGGCTTTTAGGGGCCGACCAAAATATCCATGCTAAAGACCACTTCCTCAGAAAGATAGATGAACTGCCCTGAGAGCGGCAAAAGTGATCTTTGTTTGTAGCAGAGTGGATGGTTCCTAGCTTCTGTTCACTAGAAGTTCTAGTATAAGCAGAGCTAAATCTTCCTATTTTATGCACCATCAAGTTTATAGCAATAAAAGGAAAAAAGAAGTCTTCTTGTTTTAAGATACGGGAGAGAATACATGCCTACAAGATGAAGTGATAGGGCTCAGTGACTTTGGGAGATGCTTTCAGGTTTACACTCCAGGTTTATAATCCAAATAGGATTTAGTAAGGTTAACATTTGCAAATTGTTGGGGGTTTTTATCACCTTAATTTGAAGGAATTTATTCTGTGCCAAATTTAATTTTGGTATTTAAAATATATTTTTGCTACCTACTTTGTTGTAACAAAAATGCATGCTTTTTTATTGATGTTTGCATAGAAATACGAGATGCCAATTGTCTCTTGATTTTACTGTTTGGACTCTTAACATGCTTGTGTGGTCTCTGAATACAATTAAGCTTGCCGACTTGAACATTCCAATTCCAAACTACCGGTTAGCTTAGTTAAAGAGGTATTTTATAAAACCCGAACCTCCCAATCCTTTAAACTGACTGAAAATCCTGTTTTCTTCCAATCACTGAACTTCCATTTGGTGGTTTTATTAGCTCATCAGTCGCTATAGATATTCCATAAGAACTTAAGCAAAATGTACAACTTCATGGCTTTATGGCTCATAAAATGTACAAGTTCAAATGCTTTGTTAAATACACAACTATTGGCAGACGGTGGGCACATAATGTTCTCTGAACTTAGAGTAACACTTAGAGTTAAACAACATGCAGCACAGCAAACAAAGCAACTCTACTGTAGAATTTTACAGTTACCCATAGCAGAAAAAAGTGAAATCTTCATTTTTAGCCTATTCTAAATAATAAATATGTCTCTCTACAGTCAGAACTGGATGGTCAACTAATAAATTTTAGATCAAAAGGAGCCCTGGGGTTTCAACATCCAGTGAGGTGAGTTAAAATTCTATCCCTTGGCACAGGAAAAGTGACACCTTCCAAGACAAGACATATTCCTTCTCGGGAGAAGTATCAGTGTGTCTCTGGAGTATCTCTTTAGTAATGCAGCTTAACTGCTCACCAGACTCCACTGATTTTTATCCCTCCACAAGGAAAGATGCCCAGGCTGAACAGAACCTGAAACAATATGCTCATAACGAAAATAAGAAAAAAGTAATCTTAAAAGAAACAATGTTGTTCTGCCTCACCTAATTTATATTTACATTTATTAGTATGATAACAAGCCCACAAAGCCCAAATAATTAACAGGAACAGCAGCTAATGGAATATGACTCGTGACAGATCTGTGTCGAGCTTGCTTAAATTGGCTCTTATTAAAAGTTGAACTCCAGGTAAAGCTTTTCCTACTCTTGGGGGATTTATAAGGATTTTCACCAACATTTAGATTTTTTTAAGGTTTAATGATGTAGAAAATCCTGATTTGGACTTTTTGTTTAGAGGAGGAAAATTAATGGAATATATCTCTTCTTTATAAGCACTTGTTTTTATGAAAGTTGTAGAAGCCTAAATTCTGTGTGACCTTTATCACTGTCAAATTTAATTGAAAACTGGCCAAAAAGGAAGAGATGTACATACATATGCAGACAAAACCACATACAGACCTGCTAAGTTTTGCCCTACTGGGAAAGCTGGTGAAACCCTGAAATGTAAATGAAGACATTTATGATTTACAATACAAAACGGTATGAATTTTGAAATAAATCTCTCTCAGCGTACACCTCCTACTCCACCTGGAGACACAAAATCCACTAAGATCAACCTCTGTGCAATCCACCCCAATCTTAACCTGGTGTCTAAATCTGAATTCTAGAATCCGAGAACATTCCTCAAACTTCCCCCAGTTGCACAGGTCACTTCCATTACGAACTGTGCTAAAAACCAAATGACAGCATCCCATCTCAGGGACGCATCATTGCCCTGGCAACACTTTATCAGGGTGGGACCTTAGATAAATCCAATACACAATATCTCCAAAGCAACTGAGGTAACTTAAAATCAATAGTACCTTCTACTTAGCAACTTTTATTTTAAAAGACATGGGACCCTAGAATTTTTCGCTCTCCAAAGAAAGATAAAACCAGGTTTTAATACTCAAGCTAGCTCAGCTGGGGAAGTGACGCAGAGTTTTACTTTTTTTCTTAAAATATGTTTTCTTATTAGACTGTATTTGCCCAAGTCCAAATCCCAAAAGTTTCTTAGTAACACCGGAGAGAAGGTTCTGGCAAGTTTTCCAGTACAAGCTACAATTCACTTCTACAATGATGACGCTGACTCTGAGGAAGACGAAGAAGAAATCACTTCAGCCTAATAAGGAACAGTGGTCAGCCTTGACAAACAAAAAATAAAAACTAAAAAATCAAGAGATAAAAAAAGAACTGTCAGAAACGTATGGACAAACATCTGACCAAACAAAGAAATACATCAAAGCTCATGAGAGAACTATTTATAACTATCTTACCAAGAAGAATGAGTCAATGCAACTGGAAACTGAGAGGAAGTCCTTTTGTGTTTTGAGAGACTTTTAAATAAAACCCTGAAGCTGAACAAAAGATTATAAGGTTTAAATCATGTTGGTTTAAGTTACACAAATTAAGAACATTAAGAGCACTGTACTTAGTTGGATATGATGATCTTAAAGGTCTTTTCCAAACTAAAAAATTCTATGATTCTAGTTACACATTATTTTTTACATTGCAGTCCTGATAAAATTAAAATAGGATTGATCATGAGGCAAAATAATATAAAGTACAGCCTCAAAATAATCCTAAGACTTTGAAACACAACATTTGTATTTAAGCAAGACATTATTTAAAATACAAAGACTATTGCTTATTAGCTCCACGGGGCATGTTTATTCTGATATAAATGCTATATGCCAAATTGACCTAATCCATTTCCAGTATAAACCCCTGTCAAGACAAGTTCTAAATGACAGTCGTGATATTTTCTGGGTCCTGTCACACTGTTATTATCAGATTTCCTCCCTGTAATCAGAAAAGTGCCTTTTTGTCAGAAAAAAGAGGCAACCTTGATTAAAAACTATGATTTAATGACACGTTAAGACATGCACTATGTGCTACCTTTTTGTCTTCACCACAGTACTCAAATCTTATTTCTATAGCTTAGTGTGCTTGAATCTGTGATTTTAACGTAACTGACCTGCTGTTGATTCCCACCTAGTGGGGTTTGGATGTGTATCTTACTACCTTGGTATTTCTTTTAAACTGATGTTCAGGAAGACTTAAGATACTAATTTTCATAAGCATCTTTATGTTATGTCTAATGTAGACACATTTATTCCAACACTGTTACTCCATGAGGAAAACCTGCTTTTTCAGTACTGTTTATTTCATTCAGACAATTGGTATATTCTGTTGTGCTTTTGTTTGCATAAATTGTGTATGCTCAGAGAGTTTGCCAGTACTTGTCTTGCTATGCCAGCATTTTTTAATTAGCTCAAGGATTAGCTATTTGGCCCCACTGTGATTCTGAATTATTATACTTTAGGTATCTTCTTTCTAACCAAAACTTTCCCCAGAGAAAAGGCAAAGTCAGAATCCAAGATTCCTGGCCTTTTTTACACTACTCTTGGCGGTGTAGGTAAGGTCAGACAGTTTTAAGAGCCACTTAAAGTGTGCATCAGATCTTCCTCTTAGTACAACAAGGCAATAACATTATAAATTGTAAGTATAGCAAATTAGGATTCCAAATGAATGAACAAATTAGAATGGAGGATTTTTTAAAATTCTCCATGTACAAACTAAAAAAGTGGATCTATTAATTAAATTTACCCAGGGAGACAGCATCCTATAATATATGGAATTACAAGAACTAGTTGAAATTGTAAACCCTGGCGTGACACATGAAAATTCAGCTTTTACATTTCATTCATTCATCATATCCACATCTTCGCTTCCCAACACATGGAACTAAAATACAGACAATTTAAAGGTCTTTCATTTCTCTCACAAGATATCCTAAAATTATTTATGCTCCAGCTCTATCCTTATTCAGCCTGTAGCACAAACAGAAAAGCATCCAAGATCACTTAACAGGTCAGTAATGACATATGCCCTACCATGGTCAAATTATTCTACTTTAAGCCTCAACTTTGTCCTTGCAAGAAGCTCAGCTCTAGTCTCCATCACTGCTCAGCTGAGTTCACTCCCAACATTTGGAGTTCTCCCCTCACCTCAAGTCCTGAGCAGGGCGTTTTCCTCACCTTTAGAGACATCGCTGTGTGCATCTATGCTGCCATTTTAATCTGTGTTATGACACAAACCAACCTGGTTACTGCTGAATTGCTCAGGCTTTCACTGAGGATGGCTGGAATCGGGAGGGATGTGCTAGGGGAACCATCTCCATCCCCTATGAAAATGGTGGTTCCCACACAATCCCCATGCAGTGTAGTGTTCCCTAAGACATGCTTGATGATGAAAAGCCATTTGCCTTACACAAATATTGTCAACATTTAAGGATCCATTATGTAAAAGAAACACTCTCTAGGTCCTTCCTTGCTAATCCTTCCCTTTCTATTGAGACCGTGCTGCCCGTCACTTCCTCCTTTACAGCTCCTCTGCCTGCCCTGCAGATGCCCCACAGTGACCTGTGATTACGCTTTAGAAAAGCACCAGATGAGACCAGTGCATGCTTGTGGACACAGATGCCTAGCAAGAGCTGGTGTTACTATTGTTGCAGGATGGCAATGAGGAACCAATATCCGCAGGATCATATGATGGGGAGGGGGGAAGAAGGATGATCAAGTCCATGGATTACACAAACAACAAAACAGAATTTTTCAGCCTGGAAGACACGATTGAGTATATAAACGTAGTCTTTAACATGGAGATGGGGAGAATGATTGAACATCAAATGAAAATAGCGAGCAGTGAGTTTAAAACAAAAGGAAGCACTTAACCCAACTTCTGATTATGCTGTGATGTTATTTAAACTAAGAGTTTATCTATGCAAAGAAGTAAATGAAAGATTTTCTTAATACAAAGATACAGCATCTGGCTCATAGAAGTTTCACATTGTTGCAGGCTGGGGAAGCATTCTGGGGAAATATTACTAGCTTCCTGCCCTAATCTTTGCTCTCACTACTACGGCAGGCACTATTAGCCAGTACTGAAAGTAGGATATTAGCTATATCTACCTTTGGTCTCGCATGAAACAGTCATTTTTCATGTTCATAAATGGGCTACATCCCGGATGCTTCAGATGTAGATTTAATGACATAAGCAAGAGCTGCCAAAAATCTATACCTCTGAAACAGGAAAAAAATACCTTGTGTTCTTTAAAACAGGAGAACAGACACCATTATTAGAAAAGTATAATCAGATAAGGGATGACAGCCTTAGCAAAGGCTGTTAGAAATAACAAAATAAATCATCTTCCACATCTGCTGAGGTCTGACAACTGGTTCAATTTCTCAGCCTCTGCTACACATTCTATTTGGTGTCCCCTGTATTGTCAAATTCCATTTTCAAATTAAGGTACTATACTATTTACCTGATCAGTAATACGTAACTTCAGTCATTTGAGCAGGCCAAAACTGTATTATCCTTTTCCCATCAGGCCACCATTATTTTTTTGTCAAATAACTGTCTTTTCATGTTACAATGTCAACATACCCTTATTTGCACACTTAAATAAAATGTGCATAGTGATCCCCTACCAGTTTGTTAATAATTAAGAGAAGACTAAAAGTGAAGTAATACAGCATTTCTCTTATTCAGCTGCAGTTTACTTTCTGTTTTCAGTTCTGGTTTGTTACTTCATCTGTGATTTGACTTTGTTAAGTTTTCAGTGACCTCAGAATCATCCATCATTTATAGGGAAAAGATAAGAAAGAATCCCCAAAGAATCAGTTTATCATGAGCTTGCTACTTCAAAGATAAGACTAGAACATTTCACAGAGTAAATTGTTAGCTCAGGATCTTTGTTCCACAGAACTTCCCTTAGTAGTTCAACAGCTGTAACATTGCCAGCAAATGCTACCTTTCAATTTCCATTGTCTAAAATTATGATAGTAAAAGACAAGTTAATGTTCCACTGGTACATGAATGCTGGAGAGGTATCTAGACAATGTCTGCAATTTTCTATTTCTGCTGAATATATATTCAGGTAGAAAATGAAAATTAAAGTATTTCATAAAACAGTCTTGAATTCGACCTCTAAGCTCTTTTAAAACAAGCTCTTAAAGGATACACATGTCCAAAGGAAGCATATCCTTGCATGACATTAAAGTTCGATGAGTGTTCTTTCTAAATATGATGGAGTAATAATTTGGATTAAGAGAAAAAGAACTATCACGGGAACAATTTTTTTTTTCTAAACTCTATTTATGCTGCGAGAGTAACACAACAGTAGCAGGACTAAATTGCCACAACTGAGAAAAGGAGATCTTCACAATAGCAGCTTTATGAGCTCTAGACACAAAATCCATCCAATTCACTGAAACATCTACCATTTAATTACACCCCATATAATCATGCTTTGCAGACTGGGTTAATCTATCAGCTGCTTTTAGCAAAAGGCTGAAAATTAAGTTGATACATAAACTGCACAGCATACCAACAAAATTTACTTTGGCAATCTCTCAGCAAGGAAACTGGCAGAGTAAGACTAAATGCTTCCAAAACTTTTTCCTCAGAATACGGTTCAACTCATGAATAGAGGGAGAGATACAAAACCCCCCATTCATCTCAGTTTTTTTAGAGCTGACTGGAAATCTAACAGCACAGCAGCAAGCAGGACTTCACATTGAACTTTTTAGCCACTCAGACTCAAGTGCCCATGGAAAAGGTGCGTTATGGAACAAAATGTATTTACACAAAATCATTTATTAACTATTCTGTTTGTAAGTCAGAAATACTTCATCATTTACACCCACAAATGAAACTGAAGTCCACAGAAACTGCTTGGTAAAGAAAAAAGTATTCAAAGACTTCTATGGAAGAGCTTTAGTGGGGAGTTTCTCATTGTACCTGTAGGTGGGAGGTTTGGCATGAATGTGAATTAAGTATTAGAGAAACACTGTATTAGTGCAAGGATCTCATAGCTTCTTATCACTCTTATAAAACTGAATTGCTACAGATACAGCCACAACATTGATTTTTGTTACACTCTCCTGGGACAGCAAGCTAGAGCAAGTGAGAAGAGGAAGAATACTCGAACACTATTTAGACTGCCTCACCATTACCTCCGTTCTCATATTTAATTTTTGTCAGAGATGGTAAGTTCACCATTTCTACAGTTATGAACTCTCCTCTTCATTACAGTATCTTCTCGGCCTAACTCTGCCTGATTTAAGTCACAGCATCTTAAGACCCACTAAAAAGAACAAAACCTATTAGCATTACTTTACCACCATCTTGCCCTTGGTGGCAGAGTTGCATTTTTAATGTTTATAGACCACCTAGCACAGAGGTCTACTGATGAACAACCGGAGTACCAGAAAAAAATCTACACTATGAAACGAATACATACATTTTCCCTGCTGCTACTCTCAGAAAAGCTTCGGGCACTCTACCTGCACTGTGGACAGTATGAGCCTTCCCAATTTGGGCCAATCTCTAATTTTACAGAACTGCTGCCTGCAGGAACAGTATCAAAAGTTGATATTGCAGCTTTCTGATTTATATGAGTGTCTTTGATTGTACTGATATCTGAACTTCTGCCATAAAAAAATCTAGACTAATATAATTTGTTGCTCACCTTTTAGTCCATTCTCCATCCCCAATCACAAGCAATTATTACTTTAAAGATCATCAAATCGAGTAGACAGCATTCCATAGTAGGCTCAAAATACATTTAAGATGGCCTGTACAATTCAGAATGCTTTAGGTAACAGTAAAAGTATACCTGCATATCTCAGGGAGAAAGACAACCCCATTCTACTACTGCTGAAACAAGTTTCTTCCCTCAGCATTGCTTCCTGCAAGGACATCACTTTCATGCCTACGAACAGAAATAATATTTGAGATGCTGTGTTTCTTTTCCTTTCCTTATTCCAGTCATCCTATTCCTAGAAACAGTAAACACACACACAAAATTGTGCTAGCTTTTTACTCATACATGCTTGCATATTTTACTCCACATACTTTATACCTTTGAACTTCACAACCGAGCATTTACCTCCTTTACTATATCTCAATTAAAGTGGCAAAATACTTTTATTGATGCTTACAATAAAAATTATGTGGATACACAAAGAATTTCACTCTTCTGCTACTTTGTATGCATACACTCCATATTTGTGCTGAAGCCTCTAAGCTTATAGCATTCAATGCAGTGCAAAAGACCAAAATCCAAGATCGCTTCTCTTTTTAATCATTTGCATGACCCTCTATTCACAAAGTTTTTTCTCAGTACTTCGTCACTACCCTTCCCTTTAGAGCTAAGATGGAAAGAAGAGACATGTGCTCTACCACCTTTACACAAATTTGGCAACCAGAGCTGTATCATTTCCTTCTGGCACCCAACCTTGTAATTTGTAACAGTGCAACTTTGTTGGTTTTTTATGACATGTTTATACACACATTCATTCAATACCATCTGGGTGGAACCTGTCTTTACAAGATTACATTTATAGCAAGATGTGTAAAATACCATCAGTCTCCAATATGATAAAAACTGCAGAAGAATCTGAGCAAGACTGAAATTCTATTGTTTGGTTTCTTTCAGAAGGGACAACGCAGTCGGTCTAACCCTACTGATTACTACTGGGTGCGCTATAACACACCATCAGTAAGTCAGAAGGGTGAAAATGGGGGCAAACTTAGGTTTTTGCCTTTATTTATTTAGTTTTTCCTCAGTCTGTGAGAAGAATGGACACCCGATATGCTGCCTTCCAACAGGTATGTTTTGTAAAGAAAGGCACTACTAGCAACATAGTTCAATCATTTCTTTTTTTCTCTTTTTTCTGCATAATATCCAAGGCAAAATCTACATAAATCCCACTGAACTATAGCTGTAAGTGTGCTGCATATTTACAAAAGGCAAAATCTCTCTTCTCTTTTCTGGCAGGGCTGCATATCTTTTCCTTAATCACAGTCATAGGCAAGACCGTGAAATGACAGATGCCCAACACCTGCAATTCCCTACAATGTATTTATTAGCTCATATATGCTGTGTTACCTGGCTTTATTTTGATCACAGAGGCAATTTCTGAAGTGTCAAACATCACTCCCAAGTTGAAGAAAAGGTCACTACAGCGTCTTTGAAGCACCGCCACACACTACCGACAGAAAAGCAAAGATTGAGTTTCATGCCTGCAAGTTTTACTTAAACAAATGGCCCCAGTTTGCCTACTTACTCAGGTTCCTGTTAGTTTTCCCATAATTGTGAGGTCAGCAGTTAAACGAAATGGCAGATTCATCACTGATACAATCTTTGTCCAAGGTTTACAGTCCTTTAATTTGTGTGCTTTCAGGGTTTGAGGGCATTTTCCAGTAGCTTTTCTTTATCCTGAAGGGATTTGGGTATCCTTAACAGGGACTAAATTAATCCTTACATCAAACGATACCAGAAACATGGCCTTCACTTGTTGTCAATCCAGAATTAAAAACGAAATTGCTTTCTCAAAAAGCAAAAGGAACACAGAACACACGCAGAAATTCCACAGAAAAAAAGATTACAGTCAATACTTCAGTGTCTACAATGTGATTAGAGAATTGACAAAAGAGTAAATACATCCATGCCTGTTGATCATAAAATTTTGAATTCACCCTATATATGGGTGTTTGAGCATGTAAATTAAAATTAATAGAAGGGCAAAATCATGGCAGGAGGGGGAAATAATAGCAACTAGGGGTAAACTAAAAAACAAAACTTCACAAAGAAGTCTACAACTATCAAACAAATAGACACTGTACTAGTTCCAGTCACTATGCTTAGGTACAAATACTCATTCTTATGAAAGGCCCCCACCCAACAATGTGCTGAAAATATACTATTTCAGAGAGAAATGTTGAAAAGCATATTTTCCTTCATTAATAAGGTATTTTTCTCTTACCCATAACACCTAGCACGGGTTTTTTTTCTTCAAGTGCAGGTGGAAGAACTTGCAAGCTACTAAAGACTAGAGGGCCAAGAAACTAGAAATTTCATATTCATACTGGATTGTTACCACACCTTAAGACTTCCCACAGCAACTGATGGTTGTTTTGACCGATTTCTAAAGAACTGGCATAAGATTCACCACACAAATTTTCAAAAATTTCATATTATCTTTTAATGAAATAGTGATGTTTTTAACTATATTCTCTGCTGGTCAGAAGTTGGCTTACAGACCTAACAAACAGTAAAGAGGCTCTATTCACTGGTCTTTATAACCAAACTAAGTAATCTTGACTACTGAAAATAAATAAATTAAAACCAGTAATAACTGGGTTTGTGATTCTTGGAAGAAAGGAAATAAAAATTGTGTCTGCTCAGTAATACATACATGAAAGAAAATTTGCTGTTTAAGAAACAACTGAACCATTGCCATAACAAGTTACTGTGCTCTGTGCTGTAACTTAGACTATAAGATGGACCTGCTGGTTCCTGTATTTCCAGAAATTTCCTTGAACCTAGTTTTCAGTACTCTTAGGAATGGTTAAAAAAAAGTGTTATTTCAGAAATTCTTCACAACCCACCTTCCTTTTTTCTGGTAATCTCGGTATTTTAATAAACCCACCAATTTGGGGGTGGTGGTGGTGTGGTGGGAATCAACATAGTTTGCTGAGTAAAGAACTGTGTAAAGAAAAATAGACCACTATATACCTTTACCTAGGACAAATATCATAGAACCACAGAAAACCGGCTAACTTTAAACAATTTAAAATTAGCTACATTTTATTAATATTTACAAATAAAAACTATATATTTACAATGTAAACACTTCAAATTAACCTGACTTGTGAAAAAAAAAGATCCTCAAGCATTTGATTAGCAGAACACAATTTATCTCCCTGATTTCAAAGGGAAATAGAAGTAAGCTATGTCCAAAAGCTGTTTCTTTCACTTTTGGAGGGAAATTACAAGCAGAAATCTATTTTAAACTAGATAAATTAACATGACTTAATTCTCATACCAATGCAGATTATTGAGGCGCATGCATAATAAAATCAAGCCATCTCAATGAAATGTGTTAACTTCAATTTAGTTAGAAACTCAGGGGAAAAAAAAAAAAGCTTTGTTCTACAAGCAGAAAGAGGCTTTTTATTTTGCTTGGAGAAGTTTTGATTTTCCTTATGTAACACTTCTACTAATCCTTTATTCAAAAAGATCTTAATAATGACTATCTGCTATTGCAGATTTCTTTCTCAGGAAGGAAAAACATTCTGTTTACTTCAGTGATGGGAATATCCCTCAATGCTGGAATTGCTTCTTCTTGAAATTTCTTCTGTTGCTGCTTTTTTGCATAGTTATCTACAGGAGACAATGAGAACACTCCACGTATTAAAGATTTTTTCTTTCAAGAAATGTTATATAACGCAACGCGGTATAAATTTAGCCACTGTAAGTGAAGCTGAAAACCCCATCCTGCTGAGGTTTAATGAGATGGTCATCAGAAACACTTTACATCAACACATATTAGCAGAGCCCTTAACAAAATCAACCCTACCCTCCTGCTGAAATCACTCTCCGTGACTTTGCTTGGTTTAAGATACCGTACAACATTAAACCATAACTACCCAAAAATAAAAAGAACAAACAAACAAACAATCCCCCCCACAGTGAACAGCTCAGTCTGTACTAGGATTTCCATTGAGAGAAGCTGCCCTCCCCTCCCTTTATCCTGGCTGCTTGTTCCCATCACCACACCATTCCTATAACAGCATAAACATTTTTACAGGTGTACTTTGAACACAATTATGGAACTGCTCCCTCTAAAAAAGAAAACTTTCAAATGTGGTCGTTTTTCAAACACAGTTGGTCCCCCATCCCACCTGCCATACAGCCACACAAATTCTTGCATTGACTTCAAATGAGAGGGTGACATGAGAGTGTGAACAAGTAGCCAAAAACCCAGGGATGACTAAATGGCAGTTCTTGACAGAAGCACTGGAGTAATGCTTTTGAACTACAGCCTTGACCAATTTTTCCCTTAGCAGTTCAGTGTAATGTAATACTATGAATACAGTTTGTTAAAACTATGCAACTTCAGCAGTCTTAGCAGTAGGTAACTTTCTTGACAAATTTTACAGTCTGCATTTTTTCTAACAAAAATGGCCACCTGCAAGTAGTGGTGGAATTTATCATGTGGAGGAAGATGCAGATGAGAGAAAAACTGAGTATCAGCTTTTTTAGGCAGGGAATTGCTATCGTACCTGATCAGCTCTGAATACTGCAGCATCCTCCTTTACACCACCTTACACTCCATGTGCCTTCCCACTGCTGGGTAGATATTTGTGCCCTTCTTCCCATGACACTCTTCACTGGTTTGTAATGCAAGGTGTATGCTTGGGAGAGCTTTGTATGCCTAACCCCTGTTCCTCTAATGTTGTCTGTTTTACTAATAAAGTACACTTTAGTAGTTGGAAACCACGGCCATGAGACAGCAAAGAGGGAAGAGCCAAGCTTGTGGCTATCTTTTCACTCTAATACTTCAGTACTTCCAAGAACAATTTTTTACACCAAAATATTTAAATGCTTAAAATTTTATTTATATTATTGTCCTGGTTTCAGCTGGGACAGAGCTAATTTTCTTCCTAGTACCTGGCATAGTGCTGTGTTCTTGATTTAGGATGAGAAGAATGCTGGTAACACCCTGATGGTTTAGTTGTTGCTAAGTAGCGTTTACACCAGTCAAGGACTTTTTCAGTTTCCCCTGCTCTGCCAGGTGCACAAGAAGCTTGAAAGGGGCACGGCCAGGACAGCTGACCCCAACCGGCAAAAGAGGTATTCCAGACCATATGGCATCATGCTCAGATAAGCTGGGAGGGGTTGACCAAGGGCAGCGATTGCTGCTTGGTGAGAGGCTGGGCATTGGTCAGCAGATGGTGGGCAATTGCATCACTTGTTTTTCCTGGGGTCTGTTCCTCTTTGTTGTTGTTATTGTTCTCCTTTTCACTACAATTTGTTATTATAATAATATTTTATTTCTGTTATTAAACTCTTATTATCTCAACCCATGAGTTTTCTTACTTTTGCCCTTCTGATTCGCTCCCCCATCCCACTGCGGGAGCAGGGGAGGGTGAGCAAGTGGCTGTGTTGGTGCTTAGTTGCAGGCTGGGGTTAAACCACGACAATTATATATGGCTACAAACATACATATTTACAGAAATTATCAGTTGAGTATCAAAATCTTAAAAAAAATCCCAATAAAATTACCTGTAATGGTATTTGTGGAGTTAAGTGGAGCTGTACTCATCATGTTGATACCGAAGAGTAATATATAACCAATTCCTATAGCAACTAGTAGGTACACTGGCAAAGCAACTGCCCAGTACCTGAGGAAAAAGATTTTAAAATGTACATATCATAATAACAAATGCCTAAAGATATAACAATTTTAACATAGTGGTTGTATCCAGCACAAACTTAGCCAGGAAAAAAAGAAACAGCACTTCTGAATATGGACCCCGGTCTCTCCCAGGGAGGTTACCAACTGCAGAGTCACTGCAGCTAGTTTGGTATAAACCATCAAATAGATTCCTTACAGAAGGTTTTTATTTTTTAATTACAACTTAAAGTTTACCGTATTTTCATCAACAAACTTATCATAAATTTAATGTTCTGTTTCCAGGAAAAGCATTAAAATACTATTTCTTTCATTACACAATGGAAAAATTTCATCATAGCTACTTCTCTACATAAAATAATGCTTCACAAAGATGACAGTCCTTTATCATCAGGAAAAACTGAATTAAATACAAGACCACTATTTAGGAAAAAAAGTTTTGTTCTTTGAAAATAATTAAGGGTGTCCTATACTCACATATATTCAGACTAGAGGGTTTAACTGGTTGAACTTACTTTTGAGGCCAATATGTTAGTCCCAATGAGAACAGCCAAGTCTCAGGAACATATGCCCAGATAAGATACAAAACTGCACAGAAAAATTAAAAAGTCATAATAGTACAACTGATACTGTTTTAGACTTACTTCCTAAGTTTTAGAGCAATACTTCCCTACCGATACATGCTAAGACAGTATTTTGCTTTTACACTATTTAAACCAAAATAGCTCTACCAAAACATTGTGCTTCTCAGACACAAAACCTGCCCAATATGGGGGCAATGTTTTGCAAGCTGGTTATATGATATAATTTTTATATTTGCTTTAACATTTAGTTTCTGATTTCCTATGTAGACAGACAAGAATTTCTTGCACATAGAACTGCAGAATAAAGAAACCTTCAGTAAAAGGATGCCAAATGACACTGAATACAGAAAATATTAAAGCAGATAATGATCACAGAGCAGGTCATTTGACTGAAAGAAAAGTTGGTAGAATGGCAGCTGCTTGGATGGAACTGTTCAGAAAGCGTTACTGGAAATATTTTCTGATTCTTGGTAAGTTAATGATTTTCATGTCAACAAAACCAATACTGAGAAATTTTGCTCCCCAACAACAAATCCAGAGTAAGGTTTAACAAAACTTGAGGGGAACAGGTTAGTAGCCAGTGACACAATGAACAGTGGCTTCCTGTGAGATAAATAGAAACCAACATACTTTCATTTCTACTTACATCCTAAGGGTGAGAAAGACTTGCAGTAGGATCCTGGTTTATTATATGACTGCAGTATATTTGCAGCACCTTTTCGTGTGTTGAAAAAGTGTTCTCGCTCCCTCAAGCCTTGGTCCTGCATGGGCACGCAAGATACCCCCAGCAAAATGCTAAAGCACCTGTCACACCAGCAGAGAAATGCTGGTATAACCCTAGTAATTTTCTATCGCTGTTGACGAGATTGACTTTAATTTTCAGTACTTGGGTGGGGAAGGTTGCATGATTACTATCTACAATGGTTACCGAACAGTGACAACTTCAGCAATTCAAGTAAAAAAGTGACTAAAATGAGAACGCGGAGAATTTTTTTATACATAATTTGACTCTGCAGTACTATTAAAGAAAGACCCCGTAATAAGGTTAAAGACAGACACAAAGGCACCGGCAGATCTCTGTAACAGCTGACAGCTCTGGCAAGCAGCGCCCACTGCGGTGCAACACGATTTTGACCCTTTTCAGATGGCCTTATCGGAATTACATTTGCCTCGTAAGCAAAGCCACACTTTTCAGTGAAGTATTCAGCACCCGGTATACTTACTAAAGCCAAACCACGATCCCAAAAAAAGAGCAAATCCGTATATTGCCCTTTCTGGCAGTGGGGCCGGAGAGTTTTCAACCATCCCGGCCTCTTCCCTTTAACTTCGGGGGAGGGGGGGGCGGGAGACAGGGTAAGAAGCAGTTAGAAGTTTCTGGGCACGCTCTCTCTCGGAACACCCCGGTACGCGTGGGTGCGGGAAGCGAGACCGCACACGCCGCCGGTTTTGCTCCCCAGCCCGCCCACGCACGCGCCCCGCTCCCCTCAGCCGGGGGGGGAGGGCGGGGGGGGGGGGGGGCGCCGGCGCCAGCGCCCNNATTTTTTTTGGGTTTTTTGTCCCCCCCCCCCCCCCCCCCCCCCCCCCCCCCCCCCGCCCGGGGGGGGGGGGGGGGGGGGGGGGGGGGGGGCGCAGGCGCATGCGCCCGCTCCGCCACGGACACAGAGGAGCCTCGGTGCTACCGACCCGCTCCCGAGCCCCTCTCCCGCCCCGCCCCGCCCGGCGAGGCCGCTCTGCCTCCTCCCTTTCGAGGTGACGGCCTGGCTAGGGGAAGGAAACCGCGCCCAGGACACCCAGGACGCCCCCCGCAGCAGGAGGAAGACGGGGGCGCGCCCAGCCGCCCTCCTTAACCGCCGCCGGTACCTCGCGCCCGCCTCCCCGCCGGGCCGCACCTCGCACATGCGCAGCCGGAGCACGCCGGGCGCCCCGCCGGCACCGGGACCCTTCGGCAGCGTGCGCACGCGCACAGCCCGCGAGCTGGCGGCGGGGCGGGGAGGGGGCGGCCGGCCGCTTGCCGCCCGTTGGCTCGCGCTCTTGACGTCAGGCGGTCAGTAGCCAGTAGCCAGGGCCCGGCTGGGGCGGGGCTCGCGGGGCGGGGGAGTTGCCTCTCGGCGCCCTGCGGAAGCGGAGGGGAGCGCGGCGGGCGGCGGCGGAGGCTGGTGAGGGGCGAAGCGAGCGAGCGAGCGGCGGGCTCTGGGCCGGTGGCGGCGGGTGCCCCCCCTCCCGCTCTATGCCTTGCCGAGCTTGTGACCCCACTTCGCCGGTGGGGTTGGGTCTGGGAGGGTTGGCGTCCGCCTCTCCGGAGCCCCCGGCAGGGTGACAGCCGGCCTGGCCCGGCCCGGTCCGCCTGGGGCAGCTGATCGGTGCTGTCGGCTACGGGAGCAACGGCGCAGCCTCTCCGGGGCGGCTGGAGCTCCTTGCCGCGGGGAGGATCGGGCAGGGGCTGGGCTGTCCCGGCGGGAAGCGCCGGGCTGCGACACGTCAGTGGTGAGCCTCGGGGCTTCCGGGCGGTAACGGCTGAGGGGGGCCCGGGCGGCCCCCGCCTCACCTCCGGCGGAGCTGGCGGGGCGGGACGGGCCGGGACGGGCAGGAGAGGGACGCGCGGCCTGGGCGGGGGCTGCGCCGCTGTTTCTGTCAGGGGCTGCCCGGAGCGGGCGGGGTGTTTAACTCTTCTCTCCCGGGATGTGGCGGTACCTCCTGAGGTGCTGCCCCCAGACCCGGCTGGTGGAGACTGCCCTTCCCGCTCCTGCCGGGCAGGTGCGAGGCAGCGTGCGGGAGCGCTGTCAGGCGTCAGGGACTCGGAAGGCTGTTAGTCGATTTAAGTAGCTTTTAACTGATGCTTTAGGCCACCGTTTCCAACATTGACCTACGCTGTGTAAGAATGGGAACACGTGTCTTCCACGGAACTCTTGCAAAGCGTAATTCAGTGTTGGGATCGTTTGAAGTCCAGCAAAGCACGTGTTATTTGCCTCTTGCCTTCCTCTCGCGTATTTCTCCTAGTCCTTTTCTTTCAGGATCATGTACCATGGGTGAACATATATCCGAATCCGAGTTTGCAGCCTTGGCTTTTTATGCCGGTGATAAATCTTGCTGTGAATTGGTAAGTAGGTTTGAGACTAGCTGAAAAACTTGTAAGATGTTCCAGTGGGGTTTATACACAGATCTGATTATAGAGTAATTGCTAGTGTTGATTAATTCAAACTGATGCAAAGGTACCTTATACCACTGTACGTTATTTGCTTGCAACAGTGCTAAATTGGGGTAGAGCATAGAGACTGCGGATACCTCTATCAGGGTATCCTTGGTCTGCGGATACCTCTATCAGGGTATCCTTGGTCTGAGGCTACCTGTATCAGGCAAATTTTACTGAATGTGTATACGACTATGTAAAACTAGAGGGTGGTGCATAAGGTCCTATTAGCAGAACTTGACCAACCTATTGGCCGTGTATCCAGGCCATACTTGGGATGATATACCTCAGAGTGGCAGATTCAGTTTCTTTAATTGCAACGCAATCGCAATTTGGTTCATGT
The DNA here is from genome assembly GCA_018403395.1 of Gorsachius goisagi. NCBI lineage: Eukaryota > Metazoa > Chordata > Aves > Pelecaniformes > Ardeidae > Gorsachius > Gorsachius goisagi. The sequence goes on from BOSO01005605.1 coordinate 83,235, forward strand.
AAGTTCAAGTCTGCCAGTTAACTGCAGAGTATTGACCCATTCTTTGCTCTTGTCATCTCTTAGAATTTTTTCCTAGTTCTTCGTGCCCTAGGCCTGTGCTTATTTAGTTGTTTCTTTTATCAAATGAACTGTAGTGCTCTTCTGTTTTAACACTTCCAAGAATGCTTTCCTTGGCTCTTATTTTCCCCTTCTTGCTATGCTTAAGGAGTCTTAGAAAACACCATGGTGGTTAATCTTTCTGCTGCTTGGAGAGTTCAGTTATGGGTTATTTATCCTAAGTGTTGCTGCTGTGAAATACAAACTAGCTGGCCTACTATTCTTCTTCCTGTGCAAAAATAAAAAGTACAAGTAAATTGAATTTCTTATTTGTAAAGCTGTATCTTTACAAGGGACTGTTACCAGTAGAGTAGTGAGTCTCATTGGAAATTGTTTATATCAATGAAGATTTGATTTTTCTTTTTTTTTTTTGTGCTGTGGACAAAATAAAGTTCTTGAACAGTTGTGTTAACATAAGGTACTAGACATTTTATCTTTTACGGTGATGCGTGTGCTGTGCTATGGAAAGAAAGCCCTCGATTCTGTGCAACTGCTAAATCTCGGTTTTCAAGTTTGCTTTGGTGGGAATACCACCATGGGCTTGATGTATAGAGGGTGTGTGTCAGTTGTTTTGTTTTTCAATATTGTAGCAAAATCAGTGCTGTGGAGTGAAGGAGATGTTCAGTCATCTTTCGACATTAACTGACCTTGAAATATTAGTTAATTTCTTTTCCTTTTTGTTATTGAGCATCCTGGTCTGTTAAGTATGTCTCTGTTATAATAACTTATCTTTGAGAGTAAGCCTTGATTTACATGTAATGTTGTAATAGTTCAGAAACGGTACTTCGAGTGAAATTGTGATTGCTTGTCGTCTTAGGTCAAATTAGTAAGTCATTGTTGCACAGCATGCTAGTATTGTCAGAAAGTCTGCCACTGAAAGAATAAAGGTCTGTTGAAGAAACTTTATGCAAGATGCGTTCGGTAATCAGTTTGGTTTTATGCTGTTCTCTAGTCATATTCAGAAATAGCTTTGCATTTTTTTGAAATGGTAATGCAGCAATACGTAGACATGATACATAATATCTATTAAATGGCACACATAATGTTTGTTAAAATAATAGACTTTTTAGGGATCTGTAAACCAGAAAAAAGTAACTTATTCTTCAGCTTGAGAAGCTCAATGTAGTACTATGTTTTAAAGCCATTAAGGTATTGATACAGTATGTTGTATCAAGTATTAAGTAAGAAATAGTAAATCAGCCACTTGCTCCACTTATTTTGATATAATGTATTTATTTAAATACACATGCACTAACTGTCAAAGCTTAATCACTATTTTTTGAAAGCCTGTGTTGTCTTCTTAAACATGTTTCCTTAGGTATTCCTGATTGTTATATTGCTGCCTAGTACCTGATTTTGAGTTATTAATTTTTAGAATATTATTCTAGTGTGATGTAATATATTATTTAAACTAGTAAAAGTTTTTCCATCCATTCATAATGATTAATATGTGGACATTTTTTTAATGGATATACAGGTACTTTTTTTTTTTTCGTAAGACGTTAACTAAAACATTGTGTTAAATAACTCTAGTAAACATGCTTTTTTACCTGTTTGTTTTTGTTTGCTTTGTTTGCTTTTTGGCTGTGCTTGATGTGAATTATGAAGATTGGATCCAAAGGGCTTTGTCATTTGGTAGTGCAAAATATTGCAGACTTTTGAGTTTCCTTGTTTTCCTCGGGAAACCGTTGGCAGAAGTGCAGAAACGTGGGAGAATGGGGAATACCAATAGTATTTTAGTCTTGGAGGAAATGGGATGGGGGGGAAGCATGGGGTATTCACCCACCTCAGGTTGGTCTTAGGAAATAATGAGATGCTGGTGAGCATTGGATGAGGATTATTAACATTTTATAAAAAGATTCTGTTAAAAATGAGTAGGTACATAGAGATAATTTTCCTGTCTAGGTCCGTGGTGTATGCATGAGTATTTTAGTTAATTACTAAATAATTATAGCTGATAATAGTTAAGTGAATAATTTTAGTTGATTATTAATTAATTTTGTTAATTAATGTGTCTGCATTAGTATTTTAGTTTGGCCTAGGAGAATGCAATGCTTTTGAAGCAAATATCCCAGTTGTCCCTGTCTTTCATGTTTTGGCTTATGTTGTGATGAGGTCTTGGAGTGTGCTAGTGGGATTCATTGGGGATGAAACTAATCTAGAAGGTGCTTTTAAGAGTATGGGTAATGTGCATCAGCCACGAATGGGTGCTCTGCTTATGGGACCAGATTTGAACCAATCTTTTTAGTTTTAGTTTGAACTAAAACCCCTTGAACAGCATATAATGTGAAAGTAGACTGCTCAGTACCAAATACTCTGCTTTATAGATTTGTTTCCTATTTGATCATGCTGCTTGCTTATGAAGCACATGAACCATAGACTATCTTTTGTACTCGTCTAAATATGTTCAATAATTACCTTTTCTTGAGAAAAGGAATTGGTGGCAGAACATAAAGATCACTTCCACTCCTTCCTTCCCCTGATGTAAACAGTTTATATTGGTTTAATATTTAGAAATAGTTAAGCAATTGTTGCTTAAAGTTAGTGTAACACATTTGCAACATGTGCAATGTTAAAAAATATGTTTTATCTTTAGGGTCATGGAGTGTTTGTACAGCGATCACCGCAGAAGCCTAGAACAGGTATGTAAAGTAAACCAATATTACATAACTTTCTAATGCACTTTTTGTGCTGTGGTTGGATCTTTTGATTGCTATTTCACTTTTTTCCTTATTTTGTCCGAATACGTAGAAAATTATTATTTCCTAGCAGAAGCATTGGTGTGTTTTTTTACACTGGAAGAGTTCTCATCTTTTTGTTCCAATGTAATATGCAGAAGACTGCTACACATTTATGAGAACAGTGCAAACAGTCAATAATTTGTACATGTATGTAGTCGATTAATGTTACGAGCATGGAGATATAAGGCTTGTGTTTGTTGCCTGTGTTTTAATTGTAGCTATTTTTTGACTGTACAGATCTAAAGACACCTTCAAGTTGATCTTTGTAGGTAAAGTTTTGCAGTTATATTTAAATTTAATAGTTGCAGAAAAGCAGGTGGCTCAAGAGTATGTCAAGTTCTTCAAAACTGTATTCACTATACAAATGGTAACCTGTAATATGTAGGAAACTCAGATGAACACAGCCAGCTGTGTAAAATGAACTTTTGCATGTATCAGGCTCTCAGATAATACTGCTTCTGCTCTGAGAGTACTTGATGCTACCTCAATAGTCTAATAAGGATCTTTACCTTTTGAAGACATTTGCCTCTGAGAGAAATGGATTATATTTTTAAAAGAGCCGTGCATCATACACATAATGGCCTCTGGAGGAAAAAGAAGAATGTTGCTGATCTTTTTGTACCGTGTTGCTATCTGCCGCACTATTCTGGATTTATTATTGTAGAAAATAATTAAATGGGTACAGTTAGAAGAGGCTCATGTTTTATCTTGAAAATAGCATCCCTTATAGCCACTAAACAGCTCGCAGCCTTTGTTAGGCTCCTCATTTAGAAGCAGGCTGCATTTATTAATTTATAACCTATTCTATCAATAACATTCCGAATGCAGGGAATTCCTTGAGCAAAGAATGTAAAGTCTGCCAGCAGGTCCCTATTCTTACCTCCATATAAATTCCCTCTCACCCTTCAATTTATGAAAAACCTCTCAAGTTGTCAGAGTGTTCAAGTTTTCTTATTTTGGTTAGACAGTACTTAGGAATACAGTGTGGAAATAACTGATGGCTTTGAATGTTTATTTGGTCTTTGATTACTTGTAATGCCTGAATTATGTAGTCTAATTTCTAACTTTTCTTGAAGATGTTGATCCCTGTGAAGTGTGGTGCAGTCAGCCGGTTGATGTATTAAGAGAATACTGCAACGTTATTAAAATACGCATCTTTTGGCCTCTTCTCTTCAAAAGTGAAAGTAATTCTTTGGTAGCTGATTGGAGGTAAATAATCATGTTCTCAAAGTGATTTCATCAGCCTTCACATTTGGGTTTTTTTTTGTTTGTGGTTTTGGTTTTTTTTCTTTTTCTTTTTTTACCTGTGAAAGATTGTTGTATACTTTCAGTAGTGGTTAAACTGTCTACAGGAATGCTTTTACCAGTGGGCTAAGTTAGTTAAGGTCAGATGGCGTAGTTCTTGAATACATAGAAGAAAATATTAAGAATGGGCATCTGAAGTTTGGAATCTAAGAGTGTATTTAAGTACTTAAATGGATGCCCTTTATTTCAAAAGTACCAAAAGCTTTGCATATTTTGTTTTTTGTTTTTTTTTTTTCTCCCCTCCTCTGAAGGGCTTGATTTGAGTTTGTAACCACGCTCTTGCTTAGATCTAATTACTGTAAATATTAGTAATTATGACCATGTAACGCAGTGTTATTTTTCTAAATAATAACTTGTTCTGTTTTTAAGCAGTTCACAGATCTTAGACCAGAATTGGAAGAGACTCTGTGATTTAGAGGTTTTGGAAGACCTTGTTGATTTAATTAAAAAAGTTGTTGTAAGTACTATATTTTAACTTTGTGTAAGTTTTCAAGAATGGTAGTTAATTAAATCTGTACTTTTTGCATCTTGGGATTATATCTTAAATTAGACATTTCCTTTTGCTGGAGTGAATAAATTGTCTGAGAGTTGAGTTGCAGCTTTCTAGGAAGAAAGTGTGTCACAGGCTTTATTACAGTTGGGGTAACTTACTGAATATTTGCTGAGTCAATAATACAGTTGACTGGGGCCCTTGTAAATTGCTAAGAAAGAGAGTAATATCAGTGAGAAAAATGGCACCATTCCTGGATGAACAAGTTAAAAACTTTTTTTTGCTCCTCAGTTATTGTTTCCGCATTCAACAAATGATATTTAAAATTTGCTATTGTTGCTGACTTAAAACATAACAGTGCAGAGGAGAGAACGATATAAGAAATGTTCTCATTCTTTTAAAATGTGTCATACCTAAATCTTAAAAAGAAATGTTTGTTAAAATTTTGTGCTGCTGTGGTATAGCCCCACCTGGCAACTGAGCACCATACAGCTTCTTGCTCACTCCCCACCCCAGTGGAATGGGAGAGAGAATCAGAAGAGTGAAAATGAAAAAAAAATCTCATGGGTTGAGATAAGAACAGTTTAATAATTGAAATAAAATAAAATAGTAGTGATAACAACAACAACAATAATAATAAAAGAATATACAATGCACTTGATGCACGATGGAATTGCTCACCACCTGCCAACCGATGCTGAGCCCATCCTCGAGCAGTGGACCCCTGGCCAGCTTTCCCCTAGTTTATATACTGAGTATGACGTCATGTAGTTTGGAATAGTCCTTTGGCCAGTTTGGGTCAGCTGTCCTGGCTGTGCCCCCTCACAGCTTATTGTGCACCTCCAGCCTTCTCGGTCGGTAGAGCATGAGAAGCTGAGAAGTCCTTGACTCAGTGTTAGGAACAACTAAACCATCAGTGTGTTAGCAACATTATTCTCATACTAAATCCAGAACATGGCACTATGCCAGCTACTAGGAAGAAAAATAACTCTATCCTGGCTGAAACCAGGACATGTGCTCAACCCCAAGCTACGCTTTTTCCAGTCCACCTTACTGTTACATGACTTTCTATGATGGTATTCATGTACTATATTGATCTTGTGGATTCATACTTCCTTATGCTCTTTTTGCTGCTTCCTCCTTCAGGCTATCCAAGTGCTCTGTTTTCACCTCCTTGTACTTCAGGATGACCCTGCAGTTTTTCCATTTTGTCTCATGTGATGGGTTCTTTGTGCTGTTTCCTTCTCTGGTAGTCTCCCATTCGATCTTTATATGAGAGGGTCTGTGTATGTTCCCATTTCCCTGTTTACCTCTGCTTACCTCTTCTTACTTCCTCAGCCTGTATCTCCTTCTCCATGTAAAAGATTGTATATCCAGTAGTAAAATTTATTTGGAGGAGCAGAAGATCTCAGGAGAGGAAGTACTGTTGTTTTGGATGGGTTTCATTGGATGTATCAGCTGGTTCTTTGGTATGTTGATAACTGCAGAGGTGGTTAAAGTGACTGACATTCCTAACCAGATGTCCCAGCATCCATGCATTCTCTATTTCCACATCAACATTTATTTATTTTTCAACAAAAATAGTAGGGCATTTGCTACTGAATACAAGAATATTTCCTGAAACTTTGAAAGGGACTAGAGCAACTGTTCAAATGATACTGCATTCACACAGAACAAAAAATGTTACTGAGTTGAATCTGAGCAAATAGGAACTAAAACTGTCAGATCTTAATAACTTGGTTTTATTTGTCTTCTGTCCCGTTTCCAGAACGTTCCACCTTTTATTGGTGGCATACTGAGAATTGGCAGCAGAATAGAAAATGTAAGTTTCTCAAATTGTTTTAAATAGGAATGCTTCTTTATGTGTAAATGCAAACAAAATATTTGTACAAGTACCCAACATTTTGAAATGTTTGCTTAAATAAATGGAGTCTGTAAGGTTTGGAATGTGTAGTATATAGGACTGGAGTTGCCAGTTGTTGCAAAACAAAATCTGTGCGTGACGGGAACTGTGAAATAAATACTGTCTGTGTAAGAAGACCAAAATGAGTGAGAACTATGGGGGTGGTTCACATGCTGAAAATAAATGGTTTCTCTTGGAGGTTGCTACTGCAGTGTGGGTGGCTTTAGGTTGTGCAGCTGGAGCCCAGGCCAGCCCTCTGGTGTCCACTTTGGTACCTGCTGGTGGCTTTTACTTGTTGCTTTCTTTCAGATTTGCCATTTCTTGTTGAAGGCTTATTCCTTTAAGATGTCTTGGTGCTCTCTCTGCCTTCAGTCTTGAAGATTCCTAGATCCCCCCCATAAACACACAGTTCTATCTGGGTGATGTGTTTTGCTTTGTGTCCTCTCTTTCTGTGCTGGTGTTGGTGTGTTATGCTAAAAGTCTAGATATGGGCAAAAGGCAAATACACTTTCTATGTAAAGACAAGAAGTTGTTGTTAGTATAACTGAAATCTTCCAGAATTATTAGTGCAGAAGAAGAAAGAAAACGAAGAAACCAATATGACTAAACAGAAAACCTCTTCAATGATAATACAGTTAAAATTGTAATATACACTCTTCTAGTATCTGACCCTTTTCCAGATGTTATGCTTGTTCTTGTACTGCTCCTTGAGATACTAAAGTGAATGGCTTCTCTCTGGTGTTTGCGTGTGTGGGGTGTGAGGAATTGCCATCACTACCTGGAGTTTTTTGCTGCAAGGACTGCTGTTGATGCTTTATTCTTCCTCATTTTAGGATCTGCTTAGGTTCATTTTTTTATATCCTGCTCTTTATTTTCCTTGGTCTGCAGGTTCAAGTTGCATATGATTTTACTATATATAGTATGTTTTATGTATGTTAGAAACTGCTTTTGCCTAAATTTGTCCAGCTCTATTTTTTTTTTTCTTTTTTAACTTAGCCACTGGCTCTCCAGTGTCAGCTTGTTCCCCATCTCTTACTGTCCCATGCCTGTATTCCTCTAGATTGCATTATATGTCTCCAGTTTTCATGGCCTATGCTCTATCATATTTGGCTTGCGTTTCCCTATACTGCATCATTATGTTAGTCATAGCATCATTAACTGCTTGTTATTACTGTCTATATGAAAGCTATTATTGTACCATACAAAAGTAAACCAAATTAGTCATAGCTACCTGGTTAGAAGAAAAATTGCTGTTGCAGTTAAATTCAAGTTTAAAACAGAGCTCTAAGCAGGTCAGGACAAGCTCAGGGTAAGCCTGACCATTCTCATCCCTGTGGCCTTGCAAACTCTGTATGAAGCCTGTGGCCTGTTGCTAGCAATGGCAATGCTGTATGATGGGCCTACAGGGCTAGAAGTAGGGCTAAGCTTGATCACTGAAATGATGCAGAAGTGCTCCTCTTTGGAGGCAGGTTGGAAATCTTTTAGGAGATTCTCAGATAGTGCTACTGATTCAATCTGAAGGGCTGAGATGGCTGAGTAAGGGTGTGGTTTGGATCCATCTTCATTATCAAATTCAGCGTACAGTAGAACTATACTCGTTACGTGTTTCAGCTTTTAAACTTTGGACTGGGAATGTTCCTTGTCTCCCTGTGTTTGTTCCTTTTTTTTTCCTCCCACTTACTAGCTTCTGCTGCCTGCTGTAGGTTAACTGCAAAAGTTAAAATAAAAACACTGAAGTTAGAAAACTGTATTATAGCTGATAGTAGCAACAGGAGAAGCAGAATAGTTACAACTGTATGTTACTGCTGGGTAACACAGTTCCTGTATTTTTAGTGATATTTGTCTTAGTCATGTGGGTTTTTAAATGCTTTTTCAAAATTATAGGCCCAGATAATGTGGGAGTGTCCAAGGCAATGGACATTCTTCACTCAATCCCTCTCCTTCAAATAAAGCTCTGTAGCTCAAACAATTTAAATTTAGTTTGAATAGAAGGCAAGGCATGATTTATGGAATTAAGTCTTAGCCCCGGCCTGCATGTCTAATGGCCTGGAGAAAGTTGCTTTTTCTAATCAGGCTTGTCACTTCACACTGAAGCAATTTTGTGTGCAGCCATCAAAAAAGTTTCTAAATTTTTTAAAATCAAATTCTATAATTTGAATCGCTCCCCTGTCTCCTGTTGAAGAATGACTAGTTTTATTTTGTGAATATGCTGTATTGTGCTGTGCTTGAGTTATCCAGATATTTATATTTGTGAGCTGCTGTCTACTTCAAAGGCTAACAAATCAGGAACAAATGCATAGTATAAGTGCTACAGTAGTATTGTTTGATATATTTATATGGAATGCTTCCACTATATTGCCAGTGAGCCTTTGGCTTGTGTGGTGTTTGTTGGTTTTGTTTTAAGACTTTGCTTTGTATAGAATTAGAGTAACCATTTTTTTCATTTTCTTCAATTGAAATAGGGTGTTTTTGATGTTGAGGACGCACTTGATTGGGTCAGATACACAGGTGATGTCAGTATTCTGCAGAGGCTGGAGAAACTTGGTGATTTTGGTTGGATCTATCTTGAAATTTTCTTTGCTGAATGTAAGTATGAACACTTTTGAAGAAACAATGGTGAGGAAAGTCACCTGTGTTGTAGTTATGACATAGTTCATGTGTGTATGTATTTCATTAGTCTGAGAGTGACTGGAAAAATAGTGGTGGTGGTGTGGAGTTTTTTTTCTTGTTTTTGCTTATCTGAACCATCCGATTCTTCCTTGAATCTCTGTATCTGGGTTGTATTTACAGCGCATGTCCTCTTTCTGAACAGGAGTTCAGAGCATTTTTTCACTTTGGTGTCCATTATGGGCTATATGTGTGCCCTGTATTCCTTTAACTTAACCCTATGTTGAAAGTTGCCCAAAATATTGTTTGGGTCTTTCTGTTAAATGTTTGGCAGAGGATTTTGTCAAAATATTGAGATGTTTGTCATATTTCAAAAATTAGCTTATGTAGCTCATAGGAGTTACCATAAGATATTAACGCTTGCAGCAGAACTTCTGCTGAAATGACAAAAAGTTCCCAGGCCTGCTGGTTTTGGTGTGTCTTAAATGGCTTGTATTCGGCTCTTACTTTTTGCATATAGTCATTCTAACTCAGCTGTTGCAGTAAGTAACAGGGTGGTGGAAGTTGAACTTGTATGTAATGAGAAGAATCTTTTTATACTTAAGTACCAAAGTACAAATTCTTTAAAGTACAAATCTTTAAAATGCAGGTTCTTTAAAAAACAACTGAATTTCAGTTGACTGGTTGAAATTAGGCAAGTACTTGAATGTTTTACAGTTTGCAGCCACTTTTTTTGGGCTTACCCAAAAATAAATAATTCCTTTTCTTTTGAACGTTTCTGTTCCTTAATTTTTTTCTATTATTTAGTTGTATGTCAAATTATGCTTCCAGTCAGAAAACAGAGCTTGATTCTTAGCAGCAGAAGATAAAACCTGCTTCTTGTCTATGGTAACTACTTCATCCACTGTATTTTTCTGAATTTTGTCTGCAGGCAAACGTTATATTACTAAAGTTGCTTTGGAAGATTGTAATTTAGTTGAAGAATTTAAAGCTGTGACCTGTGAAAACTGTAGGAAGGTGAGAGAAGATATTGGAATGTGTTTGTGCTTTTCTTTGTTGTTAGTTTGGGGTTTTTTTTATGATCAAAGATTATAAAAATTATCAAATGATTAAAGATAATGGTTTCAAAAGCTTGAGTAAGTAATTGTCCTGATATAAATAGTTACCTTGAGAGATCCTGGCCTAATAAACAGAACATTAGTTGTTTACATTGACAGTGTACATTGGAGAGTGTTCCGCTCCTCATCCCCCAAAAAACCTTGAGGAAATGCAGTTAATATTCATAGATGATTTTTCAACTTGTTCCTTCTAACACAGAAATAAGATGCTCTCAAATTCTTTGCCATGTGTTCCTTTAGTGTAGATGTTTGGGTTTGTTTTTTTCTATGGGAGTCTGTTTAATTCCTTTGTCTTCCTTGCTACAGTACCATAGTTCAGGAGCTCTGCTGAAAAGCACTAAGTAGGGAACTGGTTGAGCTGTGCTGTTTGACACACACTCGCTTTTGATGATAACTATATTATAGAACCCAGGAGAGGTTCTGAGTTAGTCCTGCTTTTATATTATTGTTGATTGTATTCTTGTCTGCATAACATTTTCATTAGTACACTTTTAAGCTTATTAATTGCAATGACTTAAAAGCATTACATTACAACTAATAGTGCACACATTCTGTTTTTACAAGAATAAAAACTGAGCTGCGTCTTGTCAAATTTTTTCTTCTCATTTCAACTGAGTTTAATTATAGTGGTTACAGAATTGTTTTTTCTTGATTTCACAGAACAGTGAATCTATGAAACAGAAAGGAAATGAGGAATTTTCCCAAGGAAAATTTGATCACGCTATAATGTCATATACTAAAGCCATAGAATTTTGGTAAGAACTGAACTGATTAACTAGATTGTGTTATATCATATGTCTACAGCTTACTCAGATTTATCCTGATTTTGTATAGTTTTGCATGAGCCACTCTAAATCAGTTATCATTTGGCCTCTAAGTTAAAAAAAAAAAAAAAACAAAAAAACTACATAACAGTTTTTGTTCTATTTTATCTCTTGTTACTGGTGGTTATTTGTACTTTTACTGCCCCAAAAGTCCTTTAGGGTTTAAAGCTGATCTAAAATGACTACCAGTAGGTATAGTAAACCTGAAAGGAAGTTGTTTGGTGTGAACAGCCACTTTTGGTATCATCCTTCCTAAATATTCTTCCAGCAGAACAGTATGACCAACTGTTGCAAATGTTTATCATCTAAGCTATGTTGTAGAACTAGTGAACAAGAACAAATACCTAAGTATCTGCTTTTGGCAACTCTGTATGTGATAGGCTTAATGTATGTTTGTTTAATTTATTCTCAAAGTCATTTGCTGAAAGGGTTTGAAGGCTTTCTTGAGCTCCTTAAAGGGGCAGGGAGACAGATTAAATGAGAATTTATGTCCTATGTGTAGAGCATTTGCCCCCTTCCTGTAGCCTGCATGTAATTGTGAACTAGCTACAGAATGCTGGTTTAGTGTAATTGCTATTTGTGTTGCAGTTGTGCAAATGCTGCTTTTACAAGTTCTGGTGTCTATGAAGTATGGTGAAATCGATGAAGTCCCACCTTTCATAAAAAAAGCCTGACTGTGCAAACGATTGTATTTTTTTCATTTTTGAAGCCTGTAGCTTTATAATTGTGCAGTTGAAAGGACTAGCATTTTGCTGATGTCTTGCTTCAGATTTTATGTCACACAGTAGGATACATTTCAATCCAAAATTCAAGCTGCTTTTAGCCTCCTTGAAGAGTTGGATAGGCTGACTTTGGCCAAGTGACTGTATCTGAGATGATGGAGCAGGCTGAGAAGTCTTTGCTCAGGGTAGCTGATGAGAGGGAGGGAGGAGCAGAATTCAGTGGTGAAAGAGCAAAGGAAATCCTATGGCTGGGAAAGAGCAAAGGAAGTCTCATGGTTTCTAGGGGCTGTAGAGCTGGGCTGTTGTTACAGCTATTCATTAGAAATTGCTCTTTCTCCTTAAGGCCCTGCTGGAAGGTGAAGGATAGCTCAGTTATGTCTAGCAGCTAGGGAACCCTTCTTCATCTGCTCTGTGCACTGTCTTCCCCTTCTCATTCTCCCAGTGTGAGCAGACTTTTCAACTGCTTCATCAGCACCCTCCTTCCCTAACTAGCTGCACTCTCCCTTGGCTTCCTTTCAAGTGGTTGCTGGATTACATATACCAATTCCCCTCTCTCATTCTCCATTAGGTATGCTGGGGGCAACACTTCAGCTCTTTAGAACTGCTGCTTAGTCTGCCCAGTCAGGCAGAGGGTTATGAAAAAGTTGTAGAGCCAGTGATCTGCAAGTGTTCATGAGATGTTTGATTTAATTAGGTCTTCAAAGTCAGGAATTCCAGAACAAAGTAAAATGGGATGTACGTGACAGTTGAGCACACCTTTTTTTGATGTTTTTGTTTGGGTTTGTTTTTTTTTAAAACAAAGCTGAGATCGTAGGGAACATACTAGCCATACTTTTGCACCATTTGTGGTGTGTCTTTTTATGTTTGTCAGAGCCTAGTGAGTTAGGGAAGTAGTTTAAATCTGTGTGCTTTTTTAAAATTTTTTTTTAAAGTAGGCTGAGAGTGATTTGAATTGGTTGGAAGCTTTGTTAGTGGACCCAAATCTTACAAATTATTACATAATTAAAACTTAATATTTTCAGTTACATAACTTACAAATCAATGGGACTATTCAAGGAAGCTTGTACATAATTGGTTGTGATAAATTGCTTGCAGACAACTATTGTGAAAATTTTTTTTTCCTCAAGATTTTCAAAAGGAGTATATGTTACTAACTTCTGATAATTTTTTTTTTAAGTCCTGCAAACCATCTTCTGTATGGAAACCGAGCTCTTTGTTTAATTCTCACAAGGCAGTACAAGTAAGTAACCCCTTGTTTATAATCTGAAATGTTGTGGTGATCTGCAGTTAAAAATTGGCAGTATATTTAAAAAAACAGTATTTTTAAAACTTAAGTATATAGTAATTTTGCTGTTATTACCTCAAAAAACTGGTATTAAGAAAATATTAAGATATATTAAGAAAAATAATATTAAGAAATTATTAAGGAAAAATTAAGATATATTAAGAAAAATGAATAATATTAGTTGTATCTGCTGGCAGTATGTAATACCATTTTTAAAATTTGGGGGGTGGTGGCTTACACAACAGGAAAAAAAAATCTCAGAATGAGTGAGTATTGTGATTTTTATTAAACCTCTTGAAGAGATCAGTGTGGGTATGGGGGTTATTTACCTTAAGCCAGCTGTTAAGCTAAAAATCTTTTTTATGAGCAAGGTGAATGTATACCTTTTATGTAAAGAATTTATTGTTAGTATAATTGAAGTTTTAAGGGTCTAATTGTTATTAGTCCAGATCTAATTGTTGAAATAAAAAGAAATAACAGCAATGTAATTAAGATTGGTATTCACATGATTCTTAGTTTCTGCCCATTTTCCTACTGTTATGCTCACCCCTTTACTGCTCCTCTGTGTGGATACTAAAGTCGGCAGTTCCATTGCTGTAGCAGTGGATTAGAGAGCTGTCAGTATGCGGAGTCCTTCTCCAAGAGGAAAGTGATGTTCGTGCTGATCGTTTCTTCTTCCTCAATCCAGGATCCACTTGGGGTCGCTTTTGTATTTGCTACCATGCTATTACACCTGTGCTCTGTTCTTGTTGGTTTGCTGCTCTAGGTTACACCTGAGGTTACTATACTTGGCACTTTTAATGCATGTTACTTTTTCTTTGTTACTCTTAGAGTTATATTTGTCTAGGTCTGGCATGTCTTTAACTGACCATTGGTGAATTGTTTATAGCTGTGGGGTCTCCAGTGCTAAGCTTGTGCCCCATCTCTTGTCATCTTGTACCTGCACTCCTTTATAGTGCATCCTACGTCTCCACTGCTCAAGGCCTCTGCCTTATTATTCCATCTAAATCTATAGTTGTACAACACAAAGATAAACAGAAATAGAGCAAAATAGCCATAGACACCTGGTCAGTAAGAGAAATTGATGTCACGGTTAAACCAAGTAAAAGAAAACTGCAGGCAGGTGAAGCTTCAGTTCAGGCTGAGCAAGTCTGAGAAGCCTCAGTCCTGGGGCTTTGCAACTTGGTACAGAGCTTATGGCCTGCTGTAGGTGGTGGCAGTACTGTATTACAGGACTACAAGTTACATAGCATTCTTCAGATCATCTGGAGACTTCATGGCTTTATCTAATGCGCATGTCTTCCTCCCATTTTCAGAGCCTCCTGAGAGGCAGTGATCATATTCCCTCCCAGGCTTTGATAAGGGACAGGACTTTTCAGGGCAGCTTGGGCCTCGTGTCATGATGTTTTGACAGTGCTTGGGGTAACTTCCCTAGCACTGCAGCAGACTATTGAAAGGTGGCGCTGGAGGAAGGACTGAGTGGGTAAAAACAAAGCATAACAGCACACACTAGAGAACAAGACAAGTGCTTCAGTGTTTTCTAATATTTTCAACTACTTTTATAATATCTTAGTATCTTGAGGTTCTGCACCCCATTATCTGTCTTTTACTCAACCATTTTTTCCTTGTGTTTGCTTCCTTTGCAATATGAATATGGTGCAATTTCTCCCATTCTAATCACTAGTTCTGTTGTGGGGTTTTTTGTTACTAATTTCTTTAAATGTATCGCCACGTCTCTAAACTCTGCCATTACTACCTGGGGTTTCTCTAAGTGGCGGTGAGGCATTTTTTTGTGTTCTAACTTTTTTTCGTTTCACTGAATTAATTCTTCCTGAAATCTCTGAACAATTTTGTTGTGTAAAACATGCTCCTTGTCTTGAAATTATTGACTCTGTCGGGCTTTTCTTTAGTATCTAGCTTTCGTTACCACAGAGCATCTCATTCTCCTCCTTCAGATCCCTCTGCTATGCATTTTATGCTATAATGGTTACAAAAAACAGTGGTAGTGACTAGGCAATTTATGAACACTTTCATGTGAAACAAGGTTTTTTTTTGTTTGTTTGTTTGTTTCCCATATTCTGTCACTTCGTGGGGTAAAATGGTGAATGCCTCTTGGACCTTTGCAGTCCTCTCAAATTAGGTCTTGCCGCAGACATTTTCCAAAGGCCTCACTGAGTCAGCATGACTCAGCTATCAAAGGAGTGAGTTATTTGTAAGCTTCCTCATCTGAAGTAATCCATATGTGACCACTCTTTGTATATGATACTCCATGACACCTTGTATATAAAAAGTCAGAGCTGGGCATGTTCTTCAGGTTTCAGTTGTTGGGAGTTTTGGAAGTTACTGTCTTTCAGTGCTCAGCAGTTAATACTTGCACCCTCGAATCTCTAGCTATGATTACATAACTACTCTCTAATATTATTTCTGTCAAAATATTTAGGTTTGGTATTCAGGCTTTTTATTAAGGCTTTTCTTTTTAAAGGAACATTTTGTTAGAACCCAGTTAACAGGTATGCAGAACGGCTTGAAAACCTAGTAGGTAGGGAGCGGGAATAAATATCTGATGGGTGAAATAGTTGAGACTGTAACATTTTAACCCAGGTAAATTTCAGCTAAGAAGTGTTACCTGACCATGCCTTTACACAGGTGAATGAACTGTTCTTTAATTCACTTTGTATTTTTATAGTGCTTTGTACACTTGGTCTGTAGATTTTTCTGAAGTATAAATAATAAATGTCTCTTCTTTTTCCCTCCCTTCTCTAAGGAGAGCTCTTGCTGATGGAAAAAGAGCCACTATTTTGAAGCCTAACTGGCCAAAGGTTAGTTTCATATACACTTCAAAATTGTCTTTTGTTGGTACTGTAAACCAACAGTAAACCCAGAGCCTTAATTACAGGTTCAACCCAGGTAGATGTGATATGTTCTCATCTGTGTTTAGCACTAGTGACAGTAGAATGAACACAGTGCCCTGTGGACTAAGAATTCTGCTTCAGTCAGCCAAGTACATAGTTTGCTTGTACTTTTATATAGAAAATGTTATTTTGACATGCTTGTAAGTGCTGTTACATGGTGTTCTGCATGTGTAAAGACAGAAGAAAACCTTTGTTACGTTGTTGTGTGTAGCTATGTTATGACAATACTTTAAAAAGAATATACGTTGTCCTTACAATAAAAAAAAAATACTGATTAATGACCAACATGTATTTTGTAATATTTTTGGCCTAAAGAAGAATAAATAAGACATAGTTACAAAATTGCAAAGTCACAGTTGAGATTAGGGGGAAAAAGCAAATTTGCTCATTTCCAAAGCCAGAGGCTAGATGCTACTCCCAGTGAATTATCTTTCTGTTTCAGTGGGCTGAGTAGTTGAAAACTTTGATTATTCATCACTCTCCTGAAACAGGTGGATTAGATAACTTTTGAGTATGTTAAATTTTACTTTGTATAATTTTTGTAAATTTTTAGTTAAATTTTACTGCAGCTGTTTTGGATATAAATTGTTTTCTTATTTGAGTGAATGAATGCTTGAAATTCAAACTTATGCCCATGTAGGGTCACTACCATTTCTGTAAGGCCCTGTCATTACTGGGGGAACATGAACTGGCTTTGGAAGCTAATGAAAGAGCTCAAGAACTATGCAAGAATATTCTTGATGGACTTAAGGATCTTATTCAACAAAATGACAAGTTAAAGAAGACATTAGAAGAAATCAATGGTAACCTTTTCTGATTTAAAGATCTACCTTGAATGTAGGAAAATTGCTTCATTGGTAACTTTCCTTTGAAACTAGCTAATTTTTTTCCCTTCCTATATAATTTTCTATAGGTATTAAACAACATAAGCAGAAACCAAAGAAGTCACTTCTTGAGAAAAAGTAAGCAAGTGTCAAGTTTGGGGTTTTTTTATTAGCAATGCTTTACTATAAGATCTAAGTGATACATAGCAAGTATATTGCTTAAATTTCGTTATCTATCAGTAAATAAAAATGGGTGGAATAAACTTACCAGAACTGCAAACAGAGTGCAGCCTAGGAGTAAAGAGGACTTTTAGGAACTAAATATACTATCCTGAGATGTGTTCCATTTCCAAGCAGTTTCCTTCAGCATTAAGTTTTACCCATATTGGAAATAACAGTAAATGGTTACATTTCCATGTTTTTTGTCGTCCCTGTTTTTGAGGAAATTTGGTGCCTGAAAATGTCAGTGCAGTGAATGCTAGCAAATGCATTTTTGCAATGGTAAAAATGAATGTGTATCCTAATTTATAGGAATTTGGTTTTGCCACATCTATACTGTGCTTTTGCCTTGCCCAGAGAGAGTAAGAGAGATTCCATGTTCACAGATTCAGCTAAGTTACCATACATACTGTAACTTTTGTATTAAACATTTTTCTGAAAGTTTTTTCTGATTTTTATTGGTCTACTTGTAGTGATGTGCTATCTGTCTATCAAAAACTGTACAGTAAGTAAACTAATAAATAGGGTTTTGTAAACCTGAAAATTCTGGAGGAACTTAAATTTGTTTCCTCTCTATACAAATAAAATGTGGCCTTGGACAAGATTTTTTTTTTTAATAAAAAAATAATAATTGTAATAAAAAAAATCAAAGTACAGTAATTGAGTTCCTGACCCTTTTATAGAAAATAGTACTTGTTTTTGTTGTTATATTTTTGCATAGCCTTGGACTGTGCAATTTAAAGGTGTAAAAAGGGCTGTTTAATCAAATCATTTAAATGTGCTTACACCATTACACTTCTGTGAGGGGCAGACTTCTTGTATTTGTCTTTTGTTTCTTTCATGATACATGTTTGGTATGTGTCTTAAATACGGGGAAAAGACATCAACATTAGAAGAACTAGGGTTCTCTCTTCTTACGTACCAGAGACTGCAGTTCTTCAGAAGCTCATTTAATAATCTCTCAAGAACAAAAAGAAATAGAAACAGACACAAAGAGAACAGAGTCTGATCCTAAAGACCATCATTGTCATCAAAAACATGATACCAGGGTAAGTGACAATCCAGCTAGCATTACAAAACTAACACTATGCTGATTTTCATCGTCCTGGAATGTGCTATTTAATGCTGTGGCTGAAATTTTGCAGCCACTGTAGTTTAACAATTGTGTACTTTCTCAGCCAAGTGCACTTTTCCTGTAATACCTGACTGCCAAATCTATGTTTGGAACTTTGGATTTGAAAGGGTGTGGGAGATGGTTGCTTAAATGAGGAGGTGGAGGCTGTATGTTACAAGGAGCAGAGGAGTCTCTTCAGGTTTATTGAAAGTGAGACTGAAGTCATGTCTGATTTAATCAACTGTCCAGTCCTGCCTGTCAATGTGCAGTTGGATGTGAGCTTCCCTTTGGCTTCAAGAGAGGATTCAGTTAATGTGTACTGCTGTAATAGAAGATGCTTGAGCCAAAGTTAATTCATACGTAGGGCTTTGGCTATACTGGAGCATCGTTTTGCACTGGTACTGTGACATTCATGTATTTGCATGGTTGTACACTCTTATTTTCATGCTCTGTAAACAGATTTCTTTGTATGGAAAAATGTTTGTTAAATAGTATGCTTAACTGGATTGTATTTAAAACCAGGGTTTTGTGGTTCTCAAACGCCTGTTTAGCTTGTGTGTTTAAAACAAGTATACTATAGTGCTAAAATGCAAGATGGACTTGTGTTATTTTAGGTGCCCTTTGTAATTCTTTAGATTCATTCTTTCAATTTAAAAGACAGTTTACAAGTGCAAATATTCTACTAGATTACTTCTGTTAACTTTTTTTTGGTGAGGAAGGCTTAAAAGAGAAAGTGAAGCTGTTGTGGGGGAGATTTAGACTGCTTAAAGAACCACTGCCAAAGGTAGCAGCAAAAGTGGTTTTATTGAAGTAAGGTGTTGTAAAAGTGAGGCTTAACAAATTCTGATGGCAAGGTTAAACCTATTACTTCACTGCACAGAGGATATGGTAATGATTCAAATTTACCAATACAAGATCTTATTGGTCTGTGATACAAGGTTATGTGCGATATTGGTCACTTATCAAAGATCTGCAGTTGGTAAAGGAGCCCCTCAACCTCGAGGGGTAACCTTATGAGGTGTCCCAACTCAAGGCAAGATTGCTCAGGCTATACTTATGGAATAACGTGGTTGGCTTGTAGTCAAATTACGTGCAATGCAAAAGGTAAGCACAAGACTCCTTGTGCCCACAATTTCCTTTGTTCCTTGACCAAATTAGTTTTGGAAGAACCATCTGCTATTTATGTATTAATCAATGTTTTGGTTTCCAAGCTCTTATACATCAAAGCTCACCGTGTCACCTTGTCCCTGTGTGGGTTTTCAAAGACCAGATTGGAACTAGAGAAGGTCATGGCCTAGGCCTTTATCTCCTTTGGAGCCTGAACCAAACTACCACTAGTTTGGTCAAGGAGTTGAGTGCATCCATTACAGAAGCTTAATAGAGTAAACTTCGTTCTCTGTTCATGGTTGATTTTTGTTCCTGAAAAATAATTAAACTAAGGATACATATTAGTGAAGGGTAACCAAAGAAATCCATCAACAAAACCCTCTGACTTTTAGAAGGTTATTTAACTGTTGAAAGTGCAATGGTGTATTATGATGTGGTTTAACCCTGGTAGGCAGCTCAGCCCCATGCAGCCGCTCGCTCACTTCCCTCAGCAGGATGGGGGAGAAAATCGTAAGGGTAAAACTGAGAAAACTCGTGGGTTGAGATAAAGACAATTTAATAGGCAGAGCAAAAGCCATGCACACAAGCAAAGCAAAATAAGGAATTAATTCACTACTTCCAGGCAGATGTTTAGCCATTTCCAGGAAAGCAGAGCTTCATTGCACATAATGATTACTTGGGAAGACAGATGGCATAATTCCTCCTTTTCTCCTTCACACAGCTTTATATGCCAAGCATGATGTCATATGGTGTGGAATATCCCTTTGGTCAGTTGGGGTCAGCTGTCCCAGCTGTCTTCCCTCCCAACTTCTTGTGCACCCCCAGCCTGCTCACTGGCAGGGCAGTGTGTGAAACAGAAAAGGCCTTGACGCTCTGCAAGCACTGCTCAGCGATAGCTAAAATATCCCTGTGTTAGTAACACTTTTCATCACAAACTCAAAACACAGCACCATACAAGCTGCTATGAGGAAAATTAACTTTATCCCAGCCAAAACCAGTACATATGTTTTTATTCCTTAAAAATCAAACACACACTCCAAAAAAAGTGGAAAGTTGGGGTATTTTGTTGGTGCTTACCTTGTTTTAGGTGTTTTTTGCTAGTGGATGTCAGTGGAATTTCCCAGCTGTTGCTGTCCTAGTGTCTATCTCATGTCAAGTATCATGGGGAGCCTGTAAACCACTCCTGTGCATAAACTTGCCTTTGCTAGACCTGTGCAGACTGTGACAGTCCTGCTCTAACGGCATGGAATTAAAAAATTAATAATCTGCCCCCAATTTGCTTACAGACAGTTCTTCTCTTTCACACTAATTATTAATTTAAAAGGAACATTTATACCTCTTTCTGATCGCCTTTACCACCATTATTGTAAGCTAATTAATAAATTGTTTGTTATAATTTAGCCTGTAAAGTGTGTTATAAATAAGCTATATAATACAGAGAACAAGAAGATAAATAATGCAAATCTACTAGCAAGGTTAAAACAATTTAATACGCACATGTGAAAAAACCCTTTCAGGTTTTACAGGCGGGGCGGGGCAGCAAAAAAATGTGACTCATTAGTGGGGAAAATGAAACCAATGTGCAAGGGCAAAGGGAAGGAAATGAAACTTAAACTTGTTGAAAAAGCGATCTACAGAACACACAAGAAGGCTTTCAAGATTTTTGACTGTCTTACAGAACATTTCATGTGCCTTTACGCTATGAAAATCTTCATACTGTAGGTCTGTATAAATTTATTTTCCTTTAGGATGAATATTACTGTAAAAAAGGCTAGTGTTTGTTAGACTAGTAGATAATATAAACTGATCTGAATTTGGGGGAAAACAGTGAAAGTGTCCAAATACACTTTGATTAATGAAATTATTTTTCTTTACCTCTTGATTGAAGACATAATATATCGTATTATCAGTATGATTTCTTTCTTTAAATTTTAGTGACTTAGGTTTTTTCTTTGTTTGAATTTAGTAATATCTGTTTGGTTTTTGCAATCTGTGTAAAACTAATGTATTTGTCATTAGGTGACTGACATCCAAAGGACAGAAAGCAAAGGCTGGTCTCTGGAGTTTCCACCAAGTGAGTTCGTTTTTACTGTTTATCAAGTCTGAGTCAGTTCTTCCCTTGCTGTTGCTGTTACTAATAAGCAAAAGTGTATCTTGTGTTGTTTTCACAACAGTAAGCTTATCATGTTTCACTTCTTTTCCTGTTACCGTGCTGTTACTTAGATGCTGCTTCTTCTGTATTTCTGTCTTATTTCCTTCATGCTTTTGTAGTTTCAATCTACTTTACATGGATGAATTCAGAATTTAAACTGGAACTAAAAAGTAGGATGCTGAGTCACAGGCTAGAAATGCTTTCTCTCTTTCTGAGACAGGTATAGGATCTAAAAGGACCTAAATTGTTGTGATTACTAAAATTCGTGATTACTAAAAGCTCCATATAGATCCTTAAGAAAATAATCCTGCAATTAGAGAGGAAGGAGGCCACGAAATACCTGTCAGAGTGGATCTTTAGCTACAAACTTTAAGAGGTATAAGTTGGTGTGATTTATTGTTTTCGTAGAGAGAACTCCCACCCCTCAAAACCCCCACAGTGCCAGAGTTACTTCTCTGTGGTGAAAGTGAAGTGCAAACAGTTCGGCTCTTCAAAGTGAAATCTTTTCCTGAATTTTGCTTGGTTTTTTTATCACCTGCTAAACCTGCTGTAACCAAGAAAGGATGAGATATTTCTCTGACATTCAGAAACTGTTCTTATTTATAATGTTTGTATGGAATACTGCTACTGGATCTGGACTAGCTGTATGCTTACAGTCTAAAGTTGTGACCTCCAAGGCAGTGGGTCCTTCTAGTCCTGGCCATGCAATGGTCTGAAGTCCTTGCTGCCCAGCCATACTGTTCATTGGACTTCACATATTTAAATACTTATCTGAATAGGTGCCCAAGTGCAGACCACTTGAAAATTTTATTTTAGGAAGCCAGTGAAGATATATTACAAAATAATATTTTAAAATGAGCAGTAGGGGAATTGATCTTGCTCTTGTGGACTTTGGACATATGCTAACATCTTGAAGAGTTAAAGGATGTATTGGGAGATGGAAAATATGGGAAAGGTTGCAGAAGAAGAGTCATGATGAATTTATTGAAAAGATGTTATGTGGTATTATCGTAAAAAAGGAAAGGATGAAACTATAAAGTGTGGAAAGGAACTTACTGCAGAAAGCAGAAGTCAGGGAAGGGTTTCAGCAAGGGGAAGTCAAGCTCTGGGGGATAAATCAGTTTTGAGGAACTGTATGTAGATGGCATGAAGAGGCAAAATAAGAAATGCACAGAAGCTATAGGGAATTTTGAATACATTCGAAGCAAGTGACAACTAAGTGAATCCAGACGTTTTCTGGGGTGAGAAGGTGTGGTCCGAATAGTAATGGAGTCTGGCAACACGTTATAAAACAAAGCTTTATTGAATCAGTGGAAAAGATCAGCAGCTACATGCCCATACAGGGACCTGCCCAATCACCGATAGCAAACACAGGATTGTAAGTGATGCCCTGGCTCCAGTGGACTGCCAGGGACATTTGGTGTCCAGGTCACCTGGTGGCAAGACCAAATAGTGCAAAACCCTTTTGAATGCAGGTGAGAGCTGCGCTGCCCCTTGGCTCCGCCAACAGTAGTGGGATTTGAGAGAATTGTACTTTACATGACTAATGTGGGCAGCGTCGTGCTGCCCATGTTGGTCAGGGGGCAGGGTGTCGGCAGTCTGTCTGTGCTGCTGATAGTAGTCAAGGGCAGGGTGTCTGCAGTCTGTCTGCGCTGCAGATATTGGTGAAGGGGCAGGGTGTCAGAAGGATAATGAAATATGAAAATAATGAAAGGCAGAATGTTGGGGAAGAACTGAAAATTATTTTAGGCTAAAGAGATCATAGGACTATGAAATGCTCTGTTGAACGTAGTAATTTCAAAAAACCCCGTGCTGATTCCATCGGCTGTTTTTCTGTTCTTCCTTCTTCCTCCTCCTCTCCCCCTCATTATGTCAGTACTGATGTAGAAGAAAATATTTGATTTGGCTTTGATTTGAAAGGAGGAGTTACGCTCTGAATGACTGGCTGATGTAAGTTTACTGTGGGTGGGGAAGAATAGCTTTCTGTTTCTTAGCCTTTGTTCACTTAAAGGCTTAAGACTTGCAGGATATCTAATGTAAAGGAACTTTATGCCACCGTTCCTTATCTTAAAGTTACTGTCCTTTTTGATTTCAGTTTTCGTCTGCATGTACTATTTTTTTGAGCATGTGTACATATCTGTTAAATATCTTTGTTTCCTCCTAATGGGAATGTCTAGCAAAAGCAATACTACTTCTACTAGTATTTTAAAATGTTTGAGGGGTAAGTGAATTGTTTGCTGTTCAATTAATGTATCTTCTTAAGTATTTTAACTATAATTCAGCAGGATTTGCTTATTACTTTTATTTAAAAGTATTTTTTAAAAATTTGAAAGTAGTATCTTTTTAAGTTGGGTGGAATATAGGAGTAGTAGTTTCTGTAGGAAACTTTTCTGAAATAATTTTTGTTGAATGGCTTTTAAAATTAGATCATACAATGAAAAAATAATGCCGATTAATTCTTTCTTTTGATGGTGAGAGGAAAGGCTTCTATTCCATTATCTTCATTAAGGTTTTGTTTTGAACGATAGATAGGTTCCTTAAGGGAAAGGACCCTATACAATGAAGAAAAGGTAATACATCTCTCTCTAAATGGTTAAATGATTATATGCTGGAAGTGTCTTCTGGCTTTTAAAAGGATTATTGTTTTCCATCATTTAAACATCTCTATTATGAAGAATTTGTGATGAATTTTAGTGTAGCTTTGGAGTCTTTAATGCATATGAACTATTTCAACAGACACCTATTCAGACTTCTGTGTGACAATTTCAAGAAATGGGTCATGAAATAATTCTGAACGTGTTCAGTCTTTGTGACGCTTGATTTTTGTTCTGATTAAATGAAATGTCATTAAGTAGCTTTTAATGAAAAATTACTTGTGGCACAAGGAATGACGTGCGTATGCATACGATTTAACTTGAGAAATGAGTACATGAGACATCCCACTGGTTTAAATGAGATTACTCAAATGGGTAGATTTGTATTTTTCCAGAATCAGTGTCTTTCAGTATTTTGTATCCAATAATTTAAAATACTTGTCTTGAGCATCCTGAAATAAACATTTTTTTAAGCAAAGATAGTTACAAAAACTTTATATATAAAAATAATAACTCCTTTTTTCAAATTTGATTTTATGGTAGTTCAGTGTAAGTAAGTGTAATAATGAATCAAGCAACATTTAATGATTTAGGTAGCTGTACCTTAGTTTGGGGTTCCAGTCCCCGAATAGCTTGAATCCAGGTGCTGGAACGTATGTTGTCTGTGTGATTGTGTCCAACATTAGGAACCCACAGTTGTCTCCTAAACTGCTTCTGAAAGATTATAGCTGGAACTATCACCTCTTGGAACAGGTAGCTGAGGTAGTAGGTGGCATTCTTATATGCCTTGTAACATCAGTTAAGTTTAACTAGCAAAAAAACCTGCTGCTCCACACCCCTTCAACCTACCGTGTGTAATAAGGAACATCTGCAACACGTGATGCTCAGCACTTGTTCAAATGAATTCATCAGTTGCTTGTTGGTTCCTTACTCGTTCAGAAATGCTATTTTTTGCCTTGCTTGTCTAACCGTCTTGTTACTAGAAGGCAGCTCTCCTATAAGTGGATTTTGTCACTGTTGCTGTTGAGTCTAACTTAAATTATTGAAAATTAAAAACGTCTTGACTTAATCATCAGTATGCCTAATGTTATGTTTTAATTCCACAGAAAATGGTTGAGAGATTATTTTGCAGTAAATGGCGTGGCTTCCCAGTTTTGACCAATTACAATAAAGCATTAAAATATGTTTTCTTCTCCCTTGTTACTAATGAATTGTTTACTCAGCTTGTAGAGCCCTGTAACTAATCAACAACAGCGTTAGATCTCTGAAGTTGTAAAGCATATTTGTAAAGTTTTATGTTAGGCCTTTGACATGAAGTTTCAGAGTTAGAAATGAATCGGTATCAGATGATAGGTTCTTTCTTGTCTTTACGATCCAGTATTTCCACAATGTCAAACATTTTTATTTTGCAATCAGGGACATTTATCTCAATCCGACTAATTTTTACATTTCTAAGATTAACATGGGTTGAACTTCACTCCTTTAGCTATGTATTTTTGAAGTAGCAGACTCTTTCTGTAAAATTTCTGTAGTCAAACTGGAACATCCATAGTGATCTATTACTCCCTTTAAAAGTTCTAGTTATCAACTGTGGTTTTCTGTAACGTACTGATTTCTTTAGCTTGTAGTCCACTTTAATAGTTGTTACAATATTGTAGAATCAGATCATATCTTACAGAATTTTAAGATTCTTCTGTTTAGTTGAAGTATCTCTTCCCCTTTATAGGATTAATAAAATTATATACTAATTAATAAAAACAATGTCAAATTCATACTGTAACTCTCAGAGGTGGCTTTTTGAAAAACTTCTTAGCTGTGTTAGTTTTTGCTATTGTAAATGCTTAAGATCTATCATTTATAAAGCAAAATATGAGTTCCAAGTGCATTTTTTCTCCTCTTTTTTAGGTGTTTTAGGTGGTGATCATTTTGTTTGAAATACTTTTTCTTGTTACAGGCCAAAGTCATCCAAACAGAGGAAGACAAAAAACCAAACCTGGTGACTCTGAAAAGGCAAGGTAAGAAATTGTATTTAGTTTTTAGTTTATTACTATTTTGCATTGTTTTATATAGCACTTAAAAAGGAGTTAATGGAGCTTTGACTTGCTGCTTGCTCTTTGCTAATTGCTTTGTTTACATACCTTTTAGGATTTAGTTCATGTTAAGGTAGCTGATTAAAGTTCACAAAATTCCAGTTTTCACAAAGAGCCTGAGTTATTACTTGAAAACAATATTTTCCAAAGCTCAGTTGGCTTTTAGTAAACGAAGGCATAATTTTAATAACCGCTGTTCAAAAACTGTTGCCCAAAAGCAAGTCACACAGTATAGCCGTTATAAAAAAAAAAAAAAAGTGCTTCCTTTACAGCAAAAGATAATAGGAATCTTGTTCCAATTGCTACATTCAAACTTACACCACAACATAACTCAAGCTCTATCTTATTTTCAAGGCCTCTTTGTACTAGTTTTACTCTGTGTACCAAATAATTTTTGAAACTTCTCTGACACTTCATGTGCTTCCTAAGAAAAAGAGATTTGACTGTAAGGTAAGCATTGTAAGTCAGTCTCAGAATTGAATACTAGAAAAGAACTTTTCCTTAGAGTCCTTTAGTTGTTTGTAGACTTGAAGCTTCACTTAAAGCATATAAATGTCTAATTTTAAGTATATGAATGCTCCCAGTGGAATATGCTGAACATAAATGAGTATGTTTGATGGTTTGGGGCCAAAATTAAATTAGTTAGATAAAAAGCACAATAGATTTTATGGACAGAATTTATGCTTCCATTTGTTACAACATTTAAAACAGATTTAACAAAAGAAGTCGTCATTTCCAGTGATAACAGGGCCAACATGCTCCAGACAGGTTTGGGAAAATTGCTGCGTTTATAGGTGATTCTATTTGCCAATGTATTTCCTCATCTAATAGATAGTTAAGGAGTAAAGAACTGTTACTGCCTTCTGAGATGACTGAGGCAAATGACAACTTGCTGCTTAAGGCCATGCAGAATGGAAGCTTTCAGTGGTTTAACCTGAGCTGTGAAGTTAGACAAATTAAGCTTTGACCGTACTTTCTTGCTTGTATACTTCTTCAGCTAGTGTTTTTCAGTTCTGTTTAGTATGATTAAAAACAGATGAGGGGTACAGCAAAATAAGCTGTTTATACTGAAATAGAAAAGTTTCCAGTAAGTGATACTTTTTAAAGACTGATCTTTCATGTGGAAGAGTCCAGGCCTTTAGGAAACCTGGGAGCTGAACCTGATTATCCCTGGTTCTAATCGAAGTGTGACCTCCAAGCCTACCATATTTTAATCTATATTTATTATAGTAAAATTCTTTTGTTTGTCCATAACTCTTTTTGAATACCACTGTAGCTAGGAGATTTGAAACTTTGTCACAGGAGAAGTCATTTATATTATTTAACTGTGTTGCCACTGACTTCTTTCTCCTTTCACTTTAAGGGGAGAAAACATTAGAATTCACTGTGGGAACAAATCCTCTTTAAAATAACTGAACCATATGCAAAATTGCTTCTCTCACAGGGAAGTTTATTAGACCTATTAAAAAACCCACAGTATTTCTCCGCAAGTGAGGTACATGGTCAGTTACAATCTTCTCTCCATTTCTGTAATTAGCAAGTTGCTTGGCTTCCAAAAATCCAAGGAATCCTCTGACACAGTAAAGAATTTTATCTCAGATGATGAGTGTTTGATGTGGGCCAGAACTGAATGCATGTTAGCAACAGGCAATATAGTAGCATTAAGGATTGAGTGGCAATCTTAGCATTGAGGATTTAGATTAGACTATCAAGCAATACTTTGGCTCTTCATTATACTTTCTCCTTTCTCTAGTTGTGCATGGCATTTCTGCTGCAGTAGTGGAATTGAAGAGCTGGGAGCTGGGAGGAACAGCTCTGTTGCTCTCTTCTCTGCTCTCCCTGCCCCCACTAGGCGAAGCTGCTACATGTATTTAATTTTATGTGGTGGTTACACTAGGACAAAGGATCTTGAGCTTAGGAAAAGTAGAGAAGGGGAAAGAGGCCTAAGTATCTTCTTATACTGCTGCCTTTGGTGTAAGGAAGTTCTCTAGTCACCTATCCCACCCCTTCGTAAGATCAACTCAGCTGAGAATAAGGTGGAGAAGATAAAAGAAAAAAAATAAAATGGTAGAGAAGACTCCTGCTTCTCTGAAGCCCTAGTGATTCCCAAGCCAGAAGTATATGAACTATATGAATAGCATCATAATCCTTGATAGTGTTAAGTACTTGTTATCGCGATTGTGAAAGCATGCCATAATAATCTCTAGCATATAGGCAAATGTGATGTGGTTGATAAAAGCACAGAAGTTTCTGTTTCTTGAAAATAAGATTGCATATGAAGTACGTGTACAAACTCATGATGCCATTGTCGTGTTCTTTGTAGAGGTCACCTTGATCTGAAGATAGAGTCTAAAGCCATTCAAGATAACCTCTTCTGTACTGTGCAACAGGTAACTGGGAATTGATTAGCATGTGACCTTAAGCATAAATGATTTGTTGCCTTCTAGTAACACTGTCCAAAAACCTTGATTCATTCAAAAATTCACCACTTCATGCTTAGCCTGGCTTTTATCAGGAGACAAAGATTATGTGACCACACTGATTTACGCTGTCTTGTTGCTGTTAGTCAACTTTTTGCTTCTCCTCCTTCCCTTCCTGTAAGACCTCAGTGTAACAAAACTCAGTGTAGTCACAGAGTAACTTAGCTAGAAACATGAGTTAGTAATATAGCTCCCTTATATCTTAATTTGTAAAAAAACCCTACAAAAATCGCTAGGAATCATTCAGGAATTTATAATACCCTTCTGAAGTTTCCCTGTGTTTGATATGTACACTTGGAAATAATCATAGAACCTTTTGTTGAATGGCTGTTTAAAATGCTGTAAAATTCATAAGTTGAGAGTTCTCCTTCTCAGTTTATATCAGTAATGAATTATGAACATCCCAAAGCTCTTGAATGAAATCATGGGGACATACATAATTAGTCATTTCCTCTCTGTTAATTTGGGGAAGTAGATACCAGAATTCTCTATTCTGATTAATTACCTCATAAGAGAAAACTGGATTCAGGAGAGGTGCAGTTTTTGCCTGCACTAAGACCCCTTAATTCCTTTAAAATACTTACTTTTTGTAAGGCTAATACATTACTAGTACTGACAGTAATGTTTTTAGTTGGCTTAATCTGCTTCATATGTCACATAGCTTAACATTAAATTAATATAATTTGTTCTGTTCTGTAACTATATGCTCTGACAGCATTACCTTGCATCAGTAGTTCTAAGAAATTAAAATAAGTCTTAATAATTTCTTCATTAACTCATTTCTG
The DNA here is from genome assembly GCA_018403395.1 of Gorsachius goisagi. Classification (NCBI taxonomy): domain Eukaryota; kingdom Metazoa; phylum Chordata; class Aves; order Pelecaniformes; family Ardeidae; genus Gorsachius; species Gorsachius goisagi. The sequence goes on from BOSO01005605.1 coordinate 112,603, forward strand.
CATTTTGGTCTTTTCTGTATCTATTTGTAGTTTCCACTGTCACTGCCACTTCTGCTTATAACTGTCATTAGATTATGGGCATTCTCTAATGTTTGTCCTTTTTGGTCAGTTGACAGGTTGAAAACAAAGTAAGATCGAAAATCATAGATGCTCAGGAAAATACATTCAGGACATGCATTAAATTTAGTATGTCAAAAGCCTAATTCAGTTCACAGGAATACAACTAAATACAGCATTAGAATAATGTTAAAAAAAAAAAAAATCAGGCAACTCAAAAGTATTGTGTTGCATTTTTCCCAAATCTTCCCATTCTTTTAATTTCTCCCTGCCCATGACCCTGTCTTCAGAATCCCAGTCTCAAGTTTTAACATATGGAGGGGAAGAAAAAGGGGAGTTAATGAAAAGTTTGTAAAGCAGGATTACTTCATACTGAAGATTAATTCATACTGAAATGAGGTAGTGACCTAAAATACACAGGTGGGCCTCCTTGTTCTTTGCTTTTTTGCTTATGATTGCAGGCATAGGTGCTGAAAGAGCTTTTTAAATAGTTGAGTTGTTTCTGCCCTGGCACAATGATCTGCTTCCCAAAGCTAGTTTTATTTTAGTGTTTCAACAGATCAAGAGAACAGAAGTTCCTAATTGTGTAACTGCTTGTCTTGATTTACAGTCTCGCTGCTGGAAATTCCCGCAGACTTCGTGAAGTATCTGTGGTGAAAGGCTAATAATGCATTCTTGAAACCTTCTAACATTAACTATTAACTATAGAGAGGAAGTGTAGGGAGAATGAAATAGTTCTGGTTTTTCAAAAATGTTTGTACACAAAATAGAGTGTACAAGTGGGGATAAACATTACTCTGAGTTTTGGGGTTTTTTTTATATATAAGAAGGATTAAAATGGAGCTTGAACTAGACTTGAAACTTTCTGGAGAGAAAAGGATCTAAACTCAGAACAAACCCTAGATTTTTAAGAGATTAGCAGCAGTAGGTCCAGGAAAATCTTAAGTTGTTATAAAACTCTGTTCTAAATTCAACTTCTAAAAATGTACCTGATTTGCTGCTTTAAAAGTGGAATTGTGATAAAACTGTAGGAAGTACAGAATTTTAACAGTTGTCTGTTGGATAATTATTTTAGCAAATAGCTCGCTTCCTTTTTTAAAAAAAAAAAAAAAAGAAAAAAGGAAAAGACGATTTTCTTTTGGACTTACTGTTTTCCTAAATATTTTAGGTGGATTTAACTATGTTGCCAGAAGCAATTAAATCCCTTGTTTGTGACGGTTATACAGCCTTGATGGACCAGAGGTGTCACAGTGCTGAACAAGCCTTTTCACAATTGCTGAACATTCTAAATCCTTCAGAATTAAAGGTAAACTGAGAGGAATAACTTAGTTTAATAGCATAATTGAAGTTTATGCTTTCAATATCATTTTTCATTCTTCCCTTCCACCAAAATACTCATTATTATTGAATTGTTGCCTGTGATGTTGACTACAATGCCGAGTGCTTCACTGATATGTATGCCAAGGAGCTTGCAAATGAGAACAGCATAGTAGCATAGGATGTATTTTTGAATGTTCAGCATACATGTGTGTTTCTAGATACAATCTAAAAAATATTTGCCAAAATAATAGTCTTGCAAGAGTAACATAAGATACTCTTACCAAATATCTTATTTGATAAGAAACTACTGTCCATTGTCAGCTTAACCTTTATTCATAGTAATGTAGAGTAAAAAGATTTTATATTCTTCAAGTCAGATAACTCTTTGATGGCAAATACTGTGAAATTTTGTGTATATGTATCTAGCCAATCAACCACTGACCCATTTGTCATTCTAGACTTCTTTAAAATATTGCACGGTAGTATTAAGTTTTACGTGACAATGTGTGTGCACATGCATTCCTGTGTTTCAGGCTCCTGTTTTAGTAAGGGCTATAGCAGTGCCAACAAGTCTGTCCAAGCAAGTAATACACCAGTCCCTCTGGAACTGTGACCTGGTTTACTGGGAAGAAAAAGGTCATTTTTTATTTTAAAAAAAAAAAGTCTGCTCAATTCTGAACATAAAAGATAGCAAAGACACACAGCACTGCATGAAGTTGACATAGTAAGGCCTGTAGTTACAGCATTTCTAAAAGCAGATGTTTCAGGATGTATCACTTTGAAATATATAGGGGTGCCAAATGACCAGCAGTAAAGGTGTAGTTAACCTTCAGTTTTTATGCTAATTGTAACATAGAACTGGGTAGAGGCTATGATAAGAAGGATGAGAATAGAGTTTCCTATCTCTGTTGTAGTGAAGATCTTCAACTGACAGTAGTCAGTAATGTTCTAGTTACCAGCAAAGAGTTTTTGTGGGTGCTACTACTATAACTTGACTCTATTTGCAGCAACTGAATCTTCGTATTATTAATTATGTTGTAATCATCTATGGACATGCCACTGCTCTTCTTGGAATAGGACAGCCTGAGGTATGGTATTAAGCCACTATACTATTTTTATTCAAAATTCTAGTTCAGATAGTTGGTCATCCATTTTTGTCTCTTCTTAACAGACATAAAACATTATGTTAGAAAATAATACGGTTTAATATCTGAGACTAGATCTTTAATGGTTTTCGATAAATTAAGCTACCAAATAAAATTTCTTTTTAAGCTTTCAAATGAGATTCTTAATTATTAATGAAGTATGTGCAACTATTTTTCTTCTACTTTGTTGTAATGTGGTTATGTACTAGTCTTTCTAACATGAACATTCTGCTTCTAAAACAAGAGAAAGAGAAGAGTTTTGGTTCTGGAAAACACCAAAACAGACATGTGGGTTGTTTGGGGGTTTTGGGGGTTTGGGGTTTTTTTTTCCTGCAGTGTTTAAAAATACTCAGTGTCTTACAATGAATTTTAAAATGTCTGGGTGTTTATAGCTCAGTGAGCTTAATCATTTAATTTCAACATTTCACAGAGAGCCCATGTTTACAGAATAAGTTTCTTTTTTTAAAAAAAGGGAAGCCTTTGTGTGTGATCATAAGGTTGTTTAATTCCCTTTAATGTTCATAAGACTGATCAAAGAATAGGGCATACTGACCCACTCTACTGGAGCAAAAAAAGCAGAGGAAAAGCAAAAAGCTTCTGGCAAAGTGTCACATATTTTTGTCTTAAATTTATTTTGAAGGCATTGAAAAAGGCTGAAGACCAGTTTAAGAAAATAATTGAACAGTATCAGGAAGAAAGATTTGGTTGTTTGGCTTACTATGGAGTTGGAAAAGTATACCTCAGACAAAACAGGTCAGTATAACATAAAGCTTCAGTATCTGATACAAAAAAATATTTTCATTTGAGAAACCATGTGTGGGTTTTTTGTTTTGTTTTGTTAAAAATATTCTTTGTTAATCACTAAATTAATACATCAGACCAATTTATTACAACTTTGTTGTAAGTTTGTTACTGCTAAGGATGTAATGAAAGCCACTGAATCGAGTGGACTCCAGGGCACAGGGGTATGACCGACCTGCACACCCCTGCAGTGGAGGAGTGCTCATAGAAGAATGGCAAAAAATGATGATCTCGGGGGAGAAAAATGCATTGTAAGGAAAGCTTAACTTATCTCAACACCAGGGAGACTGGAGGGTGACCTTGGTTTTAGATAAGGCGGCTGCACAAGTGAGTCATTGGGTTGCCTGAGACAGATAAAGAGTAATGTCTTCCTGAGCTGGCCAGACCAGCGCGGGGGAGAGGAAGGGGGGTGTATATGTGGCTCAGCCGAATATGAAGTGCAAAAACTGGGCAACTAATAAACTTGAGAGCAAAGGGCTTGAGCCTGCTTCAACCCGTGTATTCCTGGCGGTATTTCTTCCCAGTGTCCTGACGGTAAGCATATAGAGACCAGTAATGGGAATCGCGTTTGTATTGATTCAACTGTGTATTGCGTTTGCTATGTTATACTTGTGTTGTGATTTCATTATGTCACTGTACTGCCCTACTTAATCAAAATCCCCCATAATGCCTGTGGTGGGTTGACCTTGGCTGGCTACCAGACCGTCACCCAGCTGTGCTCCTGCTCCCCCTCCTTAATGGGACGGGGAGGGGAGAAAATAAGATGAAAAAGTCCAGGGGTTGAGGTAGACGGGGAGATCACTTGCTAATGACAGTCATAGGCAAAACAGACTCAACTTGAGGAAAAATAATTGAATTTATTGTCTGTTAAAATAGAGTTGGATGGTGGGAAACAAAGTTAAAAAAACAAAATCACCTTCCCCCTAACCCCCCTTTATCCCAGGCTCGACTTCACTCCCTCATTTCTGACTCCTCTACCCCCTCGTCCCCCAAGCAGCGTGGGGGGGATGGGGAATGGGATCTGTGGTCAGTCCAGAACAGCTTCTCTCTGCTGCTTTTTTCTCCAAGCGCTCCTGCCCTCCTGCAGTGTGGGGCCTCTTCACTGGCCGTGGTTCCTTCAGGGCACATCCACCTGCTCTGGCAGGGGACCTCCAGGGCTGCAGTGTGGGTAACTGCTCCAGCGGGGTCCTCTCCCGGAGCTGCAAGGGAGTCTCTGCTCCATGCCTGGAACACGTCCTCCCTTCCTCCTCCTTACCTTGGTGCTTTTGAACGGTTGTTTCTCACGCTTTTTTTTCCTTGCTCCTCACAGCCGTGCAGTATGTTTTGTCCTTTCTTACCCGTGCTTTCCCTGAGGTGCCACCATCTTGCCCAAGGGGCTCAGCTGTGCCCTGTGGTGGGTTTCTTGGAGCCAACTGGAACCAGCTGTGTCCAGAATGGGGCAGCTCCGGCCTCTCCTCACAGAGGCCACCCCTGCAGCACTGGTTCCCACACCCCTGCCCAACTTTGCCATGTAAACCGATATAATGCCAAATAAATCAAGTTTGATACTAAGCATTAAAGCCTCCTCATGTGGAACACCTAAAAGCACCTGGTCGGACAGTGTTGGGTGCTGAGAGGGGATTCCTCCTTCCCACTGCCACAGCGTAGCCAGGTGCAGTCTGAGACACGGGAGGTGTCTGCATCCCAGTCCACAGATGTGGCTGTTGTTTCCTTTGGCAGTTTTGACTTGTAGAGAGGCTGCGCGTGTGTCCCAAAGAGGTGTGTGTACACACACGACAGCTCAGCTGGCCACCCAGACTAGTCCAGGCAGAGCAGCTCCCATGCGTAGCACTACCTGAACTCATGTAAAATAGCAGCATGGGTAAGCAGTGTCCTGTGGCCTCCTCCCTGGCTAGTCAGGGTTGAAGGACGTTAGTGAACGTACGCATGCCCTCACTCTTTAGATTGAGAAGCACACTCACATTCATGGGTCCCTTGAATGTCAGCGCAGGCTCTCCGTCTGCCTCATATCCGTGCCTGGACTCTGGGCTCCTTACCCAGGCTGGCTTATTGGCTCACACCTCCAGTCTTTTATACTGAAGAGTCCTTAAACAGATAACTTAATGAACCAGGTGCTCTTTCATTCCACATACTCTTAGAGTTACCTTTTTTTTTTTCCCTTGGATCATAAAATGAACCATGAAAGTATTACAGGCCATGTAGAAGTTATTAATACATGATCTGAACATGCTGTACTTGTTTCAAACTTCAGATTTTCAGATGCACTTGATCAGTTCATGAAATCACAAACAATGGTTAATCACAAGATTGTACCTGGAGTATTAACTTGGCCCACAACATCTCAAGTCATTGAAGAGACACGAACAGAAAATTTACAGGTATGGGTTTTTTTTTTTAAAAAAAAAAAAAAAAGGCTGAAGAACCTGTTCTGTCAAATGGCCTTTCAAAAAAAAAAAAAAAAGAAAAAAGGTTGTCATCCTCTTCCCTGCCTTCCCATTATCAAGGACAAAGAAAGATGAGGGGCAAAAGGGAGGTTTCAGCCTGGAGCAGCCAATGCAAGTGCTGGTGCTCATTGTCTAGAGTGTTGTGAGCCCCAAGGCCTGGTCTTTGTAGAGTAGAAATCTTGTTGCGATGACAGATTTGAACACCTTGCAGCACGAGGGTGGGGGCTCTGTGTCAGGCTCTATGCTTGAGTATTTCTACTTAAGTATATGGTTCTAATCTGCTCCAAGTGTTTCATAATGTGCTAACTTCTTAGTTGCATGTTACCAAACAAAAGTAGATGTGAATAATATACACAATATAATGCTAGAGAGAACCGGTTAAAAATTTGAATTGGCAAAAATGCAAAGTTGAAAATTTCAGCAGTGGTGCTATATTTAAAACCAAATAGGAGAGTTTGACCATGTAGTCCTTGGTCGATGCAGTGTGCGTTGCATGGTAAAATTCCCTGTTTGACTTTAAAAATTTAACTTGTGGTTCTGACAGTACAAATTGCTTTCTCATGCTGAACAGTTTTATTATTATTACTATTACTACTACTACTATTGTTATTGTTTTTAAACTATAATTGAGTCACTGTTATTGTGAAGGGTTTCTAGATAAACCATGCTATGAGAGGCAAAACGCATGAGCTCCTCTGGGTGGAGGCAGTTTGACACACTAGAACATGCTAGGTTACTCAGCATATGAAGTTGGCTATGGTATACTGACCCGTTTTGTTGCTGGTAGAAGCAGCTGCACTGTTGTTTCCTAAACAAAAACTGACCTAAAGATTTCTCATAGACCCCCAGCTGACACCACAGTAGTCTTGGCCACAGTAGTATATCAGTGGTCTGGGACTTCTGGAGGGCATAATGCAAATATCTGAAAGGCTGTAACTGGTGGTCTGTTTGTTTCTAATAATGTTTTATTAATCTGGGCTCAGTGCCAACCCAGTGGGACTTGAACTGACTTTACATAAAGCCACTGAAATGCCTTTACCTCAGATGCTATTCTGGGAGATCTCACTAGATCAAGTACATTCCCAGGTCCAAGGTGCCCCTGGGAATGTACTTGATCCTGTAATGCAGATCCCAGGTGAGGCACTCCTGAAATGATGGGAAATGATGGAGATGAGCAGGCACTCCATTTTCATCACGTTATCTGAGTAATCTAGTTCATCATTTTGGCAATGGAATACTTACTATGTTCTCATGTGTTTGGAATTGGTCAGTGTGTAAAACATTGGTCCAAGATAAACCTGTATACAGGGAGGCTGTAAGTACTTAGCTGATAGCAGTTCAAACAAGCTTTTGAATATTTTGCCATAAAAGGACAGTCTTCCATAGCTTTCACTAGAAAACAGTTGTTCTTTTGGTATTAGTCGTCTGCTGTTCAAAAAGAGATGTGTGTTTCACTGCAGAGTTCCCTAGAAGGTTGTAAGTAGATACTGAATCTTTTCCTGGTTTCTGTGCAATTTGTCTAATATAATTTTGTTTTTCTCAGTTAATTTTAAAGAATTATATTGAGGAATGCAAGTTCCCTCCAGAACCAGATGCAATTTGTCGATACCAGCAATGCCATGGCCACTCCAAAATCCAAATATATTTTACAGACCCAGACTTTAAGGTAAATTTTTAGTTTTAAAGGGTTTGGAAAATAAAACTTCATGTTTACATGTTTTCTGCCCCCTTTCCTATTAAAGAGCTATCTGGAACACACCATCTATCCTACTTACTGTTAAATTGTGCAGTGTTTTCTGGATTTTTTCAAAGATGCTAAATTCATATTCTTTCTCAATGTTAGGGTTTTATACGTATTACTTGCTGTCAGCAATGTAGAGTGGAGTTTCATATCAGCTGTTGGAAAAAGTTGAAAACAACAAACTACAGTGATAAAAATGATAAGGTAAGAGCTGTGTCAGACAACAAGCATTTTGTTTTTTCTTTTTTTAGTCAAGATTATAGCATTCCCTTGGTTTCTAGTAAGTGTAGTGCTTACGGCGGCCTGATGTCCCACCTGCATGACAATGGCAGGAGGAGAGACAGGAAAGAGGAGTGTCTTGCCAGTGTGGGTAAAGCTTGCTGTTGTCTACAGAAGAAAGGCCTGTCTGTGTGAAGGCTTAGTATGCTTAGCCTGTTTATCTTGCATCATTTATGTCTTCCCATATGGAAGTTTTATTGCTTCTACAGTCTTGCCGTTGAAGCAACAGTTCAACATTGAGTCTGTCTAAAAGAATTTTACAAAATAAGTTAGCAGCAGCCAGTATAAAATGAAGGGAAATCCAGGCATAGTATGAACTCATAAAAGACTATACTTAAAGTTTACTCTGGAACATGAAGTTGGAGGAGGGGCTTTGCTCTGGCTTTGGGAATAACAGGTATATGCCACAGATCTAGGATCCTTTTGATTTACAGTCCTTGCCAAGTCAGCTGTCACTTGCTTTCCTCATCCAGTAAGAGTTTAGGACTGTGCTGGCTTTAATGACCTTGGTCACCTCAGTTAAGAAACTAATCTGTAGAAGAACATAGTTTTTGCATGAATTTAAGTGTTGTTGTGTGTTAAATTTGTTGTGTGTATCATTTTCTCCTACAGGATTTTCTTCAAGAATTGTGCTTCACTCCTGACTGTGCAGGCCTTATTTCAAAAATAGTTATTTTCAGTTCTTCTGGTCTCGTAAAATGTGAAGTAAGTAAATGTTCATACAAAATATGAAAATAATCTTTAAAATATTTATTCTACTAAAGAAGATAAAGTGACGATGAGAATGTAACTGCAAGCACATAAGTAATATGCTATCTTAACTACATAATATGAAATTATTTAGGAATATTAATTACCTGTTCTCTTCTTACCTGTTCTTCTCGTGGATCAGGTATTACCTTATGATATTGGTTAGAATTGTCATGGAAGGGAACTGGAGGTTTGTTTTATATTTAACTTATGTGACACGAAAGGAATTGTTAGTTTAACTCGGAGAGTGCTCTTATCCTCTACAGAGTCACAGGAAGATGGATGCTTCTTCCCAGACCAGTATTGGTCTGTGAAAAGGGGGTGGGGGGGAATAAAAAAAAAAAATTGAAATATTGTAGTTTGCTTCTTGACCACTGGTAAAGCAAAACAGCCTCCAACTCTTCCTGACTTTGTGTACCTTTCAACCTGTCTTTTCTACAGTTAAAGAAGCACTGCTGTATACCAAGTTGTAGCGATAGAAGATAGTTTTAGGTAGACCTTCGTGAGGCTTTTCTAGGTTGCATTATAGTCTTTTATAGTATTACTTTTGCTGCTTTCCAAAGCGTCATATGTTCCTGGATTTTGAGTACAGCAATGTTGCGTTGTACCCCAAACTTAATTAATATGATGTCACTTACTTTGGTAGTTTGAACAAAAAATCACAAAAACCAAGGAACCACCAAGAGCCAGTATTAAACAGAAATGTTCAAGGTAAGCTCTCTACTGTTTAAAACTAAGTCGAATCAATCTGAGAAAACACAAATTTTTCTTTAGGATTGGTTTTCATGCCTTTTTAAGAATTGCTAACATACCATAAATACTTTGGAAAGCTATTCTTGCACTTTGCTTCTGATAAACTAAAAAGTCTGATAAAATACGTTATGACCCAATTATAAAAGCATTTAAATTAACTTGTCAAAGAAGATACAGAGCTACAGATTCATAACAAGCACAGGAGGGCATTAACTGCTATTGCTGAATAAATTATTGGTAGCTCTCTAGTGGTCGTACAGTTCTTTAAAAACAACATTTTCAGTTTGGCCACAGGAACCCATTTTCAAATATACAGGATATGTGTTGATGCAAATCTGATTTCCCACACTTCTTTATTGAGGGATGAATTGTCCATTGCATCATTGACTTCCGGGCAATTTGAACCAATAGTTTTTGAATATAAATAGCTGCGGTCATCTTTAAGTCTTTATACCTGAAACTTAATTTCACGATGAAATCTGTGGGCAGGGAAGTAACATGTGGGAAAGTGTGATTTGGATGCTGTGTGCAGAACTTGAGGACTCTTTCTTTATTTTTGCTCTCCATACATGTCTTTCATTTGTGCTAAGACAACAGTTGGAATGCTAAAAGAATGTGTGTCTGTTATTATTCTTAATGGATGAGTGTCTACACTTGACTTTCACTGCACATCTGTCTAGATAGGTAGATAGATACCACCTCTATTTTCAGTCTGAGATTGCAAGCATCATTCTATTCCTTCCGCTTGCTAGAGGGAAGAAATTCAGCAAGACTTTTAGCTGGATGGGAGAGGTATTGTGTGGCATAAGTTCAACACCACTGTTCCACAGCATTTAGTTTCCAACCAACTTTGTGTGAATGTTTGGAAAGTGTAAATAAAAACTATATATAATGTTGCTACTTCTGTTGTTGATGCACATGTGTTTGACATAACTGACTTTACACTTTTTGGTCAAGTAAGGTTATAAATAATGAGGAATCCTGCTGAGAGGATGAAAAAAAAAATATTTTTAAAAGTTAAGGAAATCACATGTTAATATTTGGTTCAAAATGCTGAATTACAAATTAAGAAAAAAACTGGTAGTAGTTAAGTTAATCCTAATTTGGACATCATTAATGAGAGGGAAAATGATTGCATCTTGAGGATATTCTTACACTTACATACTTCATCTTTATGAAACTTGTATGAAATTTTGTGGTGATTCTAAATGAAAACTAGCGTTACTAAATTTGTACTTTTCAGCATAGTATAGTATTTTATGATAGAATGGAGCTTATTTGCAAGACATGAAAAATAACTGAGATTTGCCTAACTCCTCTGGCAACTTACCTCAACCAACATTAGGCTCACCACTTAATTGCTTTTTTCAGTCTTAGGAAGTTAAAAATGAAACAAGAAAAAAAATTACGAAGAAAATGTGCACGAGAAGAGGCACGGAATTCTGCTAAAAAGAAAGTAGAAGAAAACCAAATGGGAAATGAACCGTCTCAACACAGTCATCACAGTGGTATGTGAAAGTATAGATTATTGTTCTAAGTTATCATGAGGTAGCATAATTAACATTTTGAATGCCCCAAGTCAAATTATAGCAGAATACTAATATCGAACATAATATCTCCCTTAAAGACTTGCGTTTTTATTTAAGATTACTTTTATTTCAGTTCTGGTTTTAATTACTAAATAATTGTAAGGTGTTAGTGTATGGTTAAATTCCTTGTAGAAAACCTTTATTCTTGCTTCACTGGTTCATGAAGAAGCAGCCTGAAGATGGCACAGGCTCTATTTAAAAGTGGCTTGAGAAAAAACTTTATGCGCAACAAGTTAGGACACTGCTACAGAGAAAAAAAAATTAAGAACTGCATCTCAGGTAAAGAAAGAATGATATGCTAACTGCAGAAACTGCCCTGCATCAGGGCTGGCATGCAGCCCACACAGATAAATCTGTATAGACAATTACTTGAAGCTACTATAACTGGCAGGTAATATTTTTTTTTTTTTCTTTCTGAAATCTAGTTAAGGTGCTAAGGATTGTTTGTTTGCATAAACAGAATTTAAAACAATGTTGTGTCAAATTCATAATGCTAAGACTAGTTTATACTGGAAGTTGTATATTCTGTAACTTTTCGTGTGGTGATAAAGCAAATAATTAAAAACACCACTTAGTCCAAATTATCTGTACTTTAAAGTTGATCTTTTTAATTGTGGTAAACAGACATGATATCTTGTTTTGTTTGTTTTTTTTTTAAATCCCATTATAGGTTATGTTCAGGATTTATATGCTGGTGATCGAGTCCTGCAGCATATCAGTCGAAATGCTGAGCAAATAAAAACAGCTGTTCGCGATGCTTCCAAACTATTAAAGGAATTACTTTCATGGTTTGTAATCAGTGAGGAGGATTACATGTCATATTCCAAAACTAGCAGCATGTCACATGAAGTGATGGAGCAGCTCATCAGTTACTTAATTCAGGAAAAAAACAGAGTAAAAACAAGGGGTTTTATCCACGTGCTGAGTGAGCTGGAAGAAGTGGATCCCAAATTACACAAGTGGCTGAAACATCTTAACAACCTGGGTAGGCTATAAGTTATGTAATAGTAGACCTTACCCTGTCATAATTGTTCAGTTTACAGATGAAAAGATAGCCTTCCTATTTTCCAGACTTGCTTTCTTAACTTTAAATGGTAAAATAAAGCTTTCTTCTTTCTCATTTACTCGATCCTTAGCCAGGATTTCTAGAGAAGTATGATCCTTGGTAACACAGGAAAAACCTATCGTGTCTCTGCAAGTAAAGCATTCTATTGTGGGCAGGGTTTTGTCTATGTAGGAAAAAGAAAATTGAGCAGATTTATTTTTTTGATGTCTTTAAATTCAGTAGGCTTAAATGATAATACCTGTATAAATCATAAGATGCCAAAACCTTGGGCAAGATTTGGGTTCTTAATTCCATTCTGTTCCATCCATGTCCTCTGAATTTATATAGATTTATTATACAAATAATAATTTGCTGTTGACTAAGAGTAAAACTTACATGGACTCAGTTTATCATTTTATGTTTGCATTTCCAAGATACAAAAGGTTTTACATAATCTGTTTCAGCTACTGTACATTTAATTTCTAGAACAAACTGTTCCTCTTTGCAGACAAATGTACTCTTAGAGCTCACACTTGTAAGCACTAAAACTCTGAAGCTGGAATCAAATGTTGGGGGTTTGGGTGGGATTTTTTTTTTTTTTCCATCTCTTTCAGGTCTGACAGCTACGAAGAACTTTCTCCTTCAATATGGACAATTTTTAAAAGAGCTTGACCTTTCTATTTTAACCACACTCTGGAACGAGAAGTATGGTAGTAAATTTGACTATGTGACAACTAGTTCTGAAGACAAAGAAATTCGTGATTATTTCTTAAAACCACCTCTAGAGAAAACCCGTTGTTTTATATGGCTATTAGAAGACAACAGAGAAAATTTTCCACTTCTTCATCAAGCTTTAGATGATTTCTTTGATAAAATGGGTAAGTATACAAAGGTCTTGCAATAAATTTCTTACAAGCATTGAATTTTGTCTGGTTTTACACCGCATTTGATGGGCTCTGTTAAAGGCCGGAACCTCAGCAAGTTAGTAACCGCCTCGTTATATAGGATCTTCTGTGTTCAGTGCTTAAAAGGCAATGCAGCCTCAAAAGGCAAGCCAGCCTTTCTTGGGTTACCTTCTGCTGGTTTGTTTCGTGCGCTACAACCAGCACGTGAGTTTACCTTTATGCATGTATGTTGTCCAACCAAAATAAGTGTTTATCTTCCAGTTGAACCTTAAAGATTCTGCAGCCACAGTCTTTGAGATGCTTTGGTGGTATTTGATAAAGGATTATAATAATTATAATTGTGAGCTATGAAATTACAGTAATAAGTTATATAAAATATTACTATTTCTGTTTATGGATGTGACTTTGTTTTCCTTTTAACAGATGACCCTACCATTATAATAAAGAAGCAGGGAAATGAAAATATATCGGTAAGTAAACTTAATGTCTATTTGGTATAACCTCAGAAACAAGTATGTGTGGTGTTTTAAAAATGTGCAAAAGTGAATAGAGATGTGCATCTCTTAGTTTATTTTACATCCTCATCCTTCAGACCTGATTAGAGATTTCCTCTTTGGTTTTTTCTTGGTTAAAACACAAACCAACAAGGCACCTTTTAGATTATTATCAATTTAGATCATTTCAAGGATGCAGATGAGGAAGTTGTAGAGAAAGCGGATTGGGGTACACTGATGTGCCGTATCACTTCCTTTGGATAGGGAAAATAAGGCAAATAAGGTGTGTGGGAATAGCATTTATATATACCTCGATAACAGCACTTCGGTTTAACTTTAAAAAAATGTCTCTCTAGTAGAAGGTATCACTGGGTAATTAAAAAAAAAAAAAGAGAAACAGAGGGACTCTTACTAACTGCTGTATCTGCGTATTTACCATGACAACTGAACTTGAAGCATGGTTCTTCTTTGAGTGTGCTTAATTTGAACCTGCATAATTTTGGACACTAATTGTACTGTACATTTTACAGTCCAAAGAAACAGATGGGAAGGTAGTGTAATCCAGTTTAACCTTCACACGTCATTAAATTGTAAGGTTAGGAATTTGTCATTTATTCCGCTAATAAGCAAAGTAAATTGGAAGTGAGTTAGACATATTTTGCATTTGTTCATTACAACTTATAGATGCTTTTCAGGTTCAACCCATAAGTCTTAAACTGTACATCATTCTAAATCACTTCTTGATTAGTATCTTAATTATAATCCATTCTAATTGGCAGAAGTATATAATGTATTTCGGTTAATTATGTGTTTGAGGCACTCTTATTTAAAATTTTTCTAGCCCGCAGATAAATTTATCTGCACAAACCCAAGATTTACTTTTGATACAGAATAAGTCTTTAATTAATTAATATACATCTTAATAAAATGTGAAAACCTTTGCTCTTTCATTTCATGAATTGGAAATCCAAGAATGAAATGAAGGGCATTACAATAAAACTACTTCTATTTCAGTGTTACTCTTACCCTAAAAGAACCTGTTAGTACATTACTCTTAGGAGAGTTATGTTAATGTGCAATAACAGACCTATTAAAAAGTAAAGATGCGTATTAGTTCCTTCATCATTGCGTATCTTCCAAAATTGAAGGGACCAGAACATGACAGTAATTCTGTTTGCTTCTTGTTCCCCAAATGAAACTGTGTTGTGTGGGAAGTCACAGCTGCTTAAATATGCAATTTCAGCTATAAGTAATGAGTAAGCATCTGAAATACTAAAATGATAGAATATTCTGTTTTTAAAAATCAATGTTCTATGCGTTTAAAGAAGAAAATGAACAAAATATATAAAGTCTTGCAAAGCTCTGTTTCTTCACGTGTTTGCCAGCTGGGGATGGAGTGGAGAGGGTGAAGATTGCATGCTTAACCCTGTAAATTTTGCTGGTCAAACCAGAATGAGAATTTTAATGTGAAACTTTTAAAAACTGACATACTTTTTGGAAATGCATCATAACTTTATTCTAATGAAAAAAACAATTACTTTATTTTTCTGTTTCAGACTAATGGTATCAAAGTTAAAAACAAAACCAGGAAGAAGAACTCAAAAGACTCGAGGGTGAGTAACTTTTTAGCTGTTTACTACAAATAGGATTTTTAGAATTGCTGGCATTCAGATGTATAGGGGCTGTTTTCTGAAATACCTTGTGGAGACTCATTCTTGAAGTAGTTTTTCCTCATGTAAAATAATGCTGTTAAGGCTCAATTAATACAGTTTTGTTTTGTTAAAATATGAATTTGTCTGTATAAAATGTATTTATAAACTTGGGGAAAAGTTATTTATTAATAACTTTGGCTCTGACTGGGTACCAGTGTGTTCAGTCTATCCACTGGCTTCATTCTGGATGACGTTTTGATCTTAATTTCCCATATGGGAAAACGAAAAAAACCACCTGTGAATACAGTACACTGACTGCACCATGTAATTAATACTTTATGCTCCATTTCCTTTTGCACCGACAAAGAGAAGAGTTGGAGAAGGACACTTTACTAGCAGTTTTGAGAAAGAAAAATGCACCTCATGAAACAGATCTGAAATTATGTCTTAACTGTCTTTTCTGCTGATTTTTATGGGCATATCAGTGACTGAAGATGCAAGCTTCCCATTTATTACTCAGAAGAATGTTATTAGTTGTTCAGTATTTTATAAATTTTACTAGGAATAATATCCTACCTGAAACTTATACTGTCTTTTGTCCTGCTTTTCTAGGATTTTGCTTTATCTAAAGCTTCAGATAAAATCTTGTTTCCTCTGTGCCCCCACCTGTTTAAAATTTTACCAGAATTTCAAGAGTAAACTTAAGATTTTTTCCAGTTCTCATCAGCCACATTTTTCTTTTTCTGACTTGCATGCAGTTACACAACTCTGTGTATTTATAAAGTTATTAGATAATAAAAATTAAAAGACAACTAAAACATTTGTAATGGTGAACATAAGAATAACAGGTGTCATATTAAATCCATGTGGAACTTGGGATAACTCAGACTTACTTGTAGTAAAATTATTAAAGCTTGAAGGCTTTCAAATGTAAAGGAGGAGATTCCTATGAAGTCAGTGGAAAGAAGGTACACAAAAGTCTTAACAAAGTGAAGCTGTGGTGGTGGTTGTTTTTTAATCCAAACTTGGTGAAAAATATCTGGGATTTTGATGAATTTGGTAAAAACAGAGGGAGATTGGGCTGCATATCCCAATTTCTTTTTCCAAAATAAGTTCTGAAGAAGAAATTAATAATTTTTAATTAAGAACTTTCTTGATATGGCTTAGTACTGAAAATTGTACTTAAGTTTTGCAGTTGATAATATGGCATATGAACATGAGAAAGATACAGAATGAGGTTCAATGTAAATAAGTTACTCATAGTCTTTACAGTGGATCATTTTGCATACATTTTTGTGAGATTAAAAAATAATAATCTGTTTTTAATTAGTCTATTTTAGTATTATCCAGTGGAGTTAGTACAGCACCACGAGAAGAAGATAAGATATTTATAGAAGAAAATACTTTGTAAGTACCATCATGCATCTTTGCTTTTATTGCTCAAACTCCGAAGTGCTTTGCAGGTACCAGAGAAGACAGAGTCTTGTTAACCCAGACTTGGTGTTTCTATTTGTGTCTTTCTGATAAGAGCTTGTGTAGAGCCATTACTTTTCTGCTTCCAGGACAGGTGTAAGGGGTATTAGAATTTTAAAGATCTTAACAACATAAGAAGTAACCAAATAGTTGCCAGGCTGCAGCCCAGTACATCTTCTAGGCCAAAAGCTATTCTTTCAAGTGACATCTCACTTGCTCCGTGTTCCATTTTGATGTAGCAAAAAATTAAGTTGATAAATTTGGACATACTCCATCCATCACAATTGAACGTTGCCATCTACGCCACATCAAGTAGGTTGTGATGTTGAATTGAGGTAATGTGTTGCTCAGAATTTGTGTGTTAATCAGGAGTCAAACTCATGCGTCTGAGCCTGTTTTGCTCTTGCTTATAGATGTGAAAGCCGCTAGGCATTATTATTATTATCATCATCATCAGCAGCAGCAGCAGCAGCAGCTAGTGGCAGGTCCGTTAATAAGTTTAAAGGTGAAGTATTTGAGCATAGTGTTTATTCTGATTGTTAGAAAAAAGTTTGCTATTGGGGTATATTTTTAACACTATGTAGTTACCATACAGGATACAGTTTTCAGTATATGTGAAAAATACAGTTATTTTCAGAGACAAAAAATACTGTTCATATGTACTATTTATGGTTTTGTTTGTTTGTTTTTAAATGCTACAGAGATTTTACAAATTCTTATGAACCATTTGTAATCCCAGAATATCTTCGGGGGCAGCTAGAGGAATTTGAAGCTCTCTGTGATGTTTCAAATGGTTATCAAAGACATTTGGATAATAACCCAGATCAAACCTGTGAGAGCTTATATGAGTATGTATACATTTCTGTGCTTGTCAATTTAAAGGGTTTAATATTACTACATAATTGTTATAACATATGGTATTAAGTCCAGAATTTGAGTCCTGGTGGTCTGGTGTATGTAGGTATGTACATAATGGTATGTGCTAATGCTTTGAAGTAGTTGCATGTTTTTAGTAAGATGTGGACAAGCAAGAGTGTTACAGAAAATTTTTACGCTTAGCTAGAACACCATCTTCCAAATGATTGTTCTTCAGTAGTTCTAGAGGTTCTTTGCTTTGAAGTGTTATTGTGAAAATATAACATGTGAAATATGATTTTAGAATTACATGAAGATAAAATACTTTGATTAATAATGACAACTTTTTTTTTTTTAAGATATTTCTCTCAAATCTTGGAAGAACATGGCCCTCTGGAAATTAATAATAAATTACTAGTTGGGGAATATGAACATTTCCCTGAAGAAACTCGAAAGATTGTAGAAGATGAAGGTGGTCTGAAATCTTTTCTTCTGAAATCCTTTGATTTCATTGTGGTGGATAATCTTATTGCCTTAAGAAAGCATGCAGTTCTTATTAAAGAAAATACAAACAGAAATGAGACTGGAGATAAGGAGGAAGAAAACAGTATAGCCTGTGATGCGCAAGAAAATTCTTCCCACAATAAGCTACAGTTAAATCCAGCTGCTAAGGAATTCAAACCACTGTCTTATCCTAAGCAACCCCATATATCAGCACCTACTGACTTAACAGTAGCAAGTTATGAGACTCCACAATATTTGCCCTGGTCTTTTCTTACTTCATGTAAATCGGTGCAATCTTTGCATAGTCAGAGTATTGATACCATAGAAAATGCACCACCATTTTCACACATTTTACTAAAGTGCTTTGATTCTAAAAATCCTGGTATATTTTTGCCTCAGACTTCCTGGGGTTATCAATATGAAAGAATATTGCCAGTGCCTTCTCAGATGCCTCTCATTTCAAACGTTGCCAAGCAACCTAGTTATGTTGATGATGTAGCTCATCGGGATAACGATGAATCAGCAATTTCAGACAGAAAATACACCTTCAGCAGTTTTATACCAACTGAAATACAAACGTATGAAGACCCTCAGTGCCAACTGGAGAACTCGGATAATACATTTTATGAAGACAATTTCACTGTTGCAAATAGTACAAATGAAGTTGAATGTGGTATACGGGTTATTAAGATGGAAAAAGAAAGCAGAGGTGTACCGCTAGTGAAAAAAAATCCTCATACAAGGATAATAGCTGTTCAGGTAAGAAATTAAAATGGAACAGTTGTCTGAGAGCTTTTACATGATAGATGACAGTATTGAGCACTGGAGAGTGCAACTCCTTTTTGAGTGGTTTCTTTATGACTTCCCAAAGGGTCAAATGTTGTATAGCATTTCAAGAGCAAATATTCAAGTAATACTTCCCAGCCACCCAAATGTAAGGCATCTTAAAAGTAGTATTTAGCATTCTCTGGTACTTACCTCCCAAAAAAAGGCCATGAGTTGGAAGATACTGAGGCGTTTATCAGACTGGGAACTTCCTCAGAACTTCCAGTTTAAGTTGCTGACACTTTCTACAACTACTCTTGTTTTTCCTTTGTAATTCATTAAAGAGATGGTCACTGAATTTTGTTCTATCTCAAATTTTAGCAGATCTTTTGATCTTTTGATGAAAGAAGGGAACTGGTGCACATCAGTTTAATTTTCACTTCAGAGGTTAAGGAAAGCCCTTCTGTGTCATCATTTTTCTTTTTCTAATTAGTTCAGTGATTTGTTTTAACTTTCACAATATTTGAGGATTTAGATAGTTTGTACGTTGTAACAAGTGCTGGTTGATGCTTCGCTTGTGGTCTTACAGTGGCAGCCCAGCCACTGTTCAGGGGGCAAACTCCCTCACATTTCCTTTTCCCTCCTGAAGTGGAAAAACAACTTGAAAGTTTTGTTCTACAGGCGGAGAAAGCATTACTGAACACCTGGAAAGGGGCAGGGCATGTGGCTGAACAGAAGAGGGGCCGGAGCATTCACTCTGTAATGGTACCCCAGAGTTAGATCAGCACACACCACTTGTGAAAACACACCTCAAGTAACAGAGGGAGGCAACAGTCCCATCCACATTTGTTACAGGAAACATTTTGGGTTAAGATGCCGGGATTTCAGAGTTATGGTAGTTTCACAGATCCATTTATGAGAGATTATCCAACATGCTGGAGGGACTGTTTGGGAGGAGTTCCTCATTGTCTTTTGTTTCTTGTCATTAAGGGAAGGATAGGTGTTTATAGCTGTAAGATAAATAGTCATCCTTTTTTTGTTTTTTGGTTTCTAAATGAGGAAAATGTTAACATGGGTTTTTTTAAACTTGTTTTGTGTGCAAAACTTTTTTTCACCTCAAATCTTTCCTGAGCAGTTGCTAAAAGTTCGTTTCCCATCAGTCTTGGCAGATGAATTTCATCACTTGGCTGACTGGGCTTTTAAAATGGGATTCCTCTTTGGTTCTTGAACACATGCAACAAAGAGATAACGAAACAGGCAACGGTTTAGAATTTAGTGAGTTCTGGTTAGCAGAGGTCAAAGGAGAGCTAGGCAACAGATATGTTTCTGTTTGCAAAAGTGTGGTAGAGCAAGGCATTTAACATCATCTGACTGATTTTTAATAGCCTATTAGAACAGCAGCATCATCAGCTGGATCTTCAATATGTCACATGATTAGATTTTAAACTTCAGTTCCTTCAGTAAGTCCTTGATGGGTGGTACTAGGGGAAAACAAGCAGGGGCTCTGAAGGTCATCAAGTCTAGTCCCTTCTAAGCAGAGGACGCATTTGTGTAGTAGTTCTTGAGTTCAGGAGGAGCCACAGAACACAGCTCCTCAGTGAGCTGTCACACGCTGGTTTTGCAAGTTTTCAGACATATAGAGCACAGCAGTGTTTTATAGACTCTGAGAACTGTTCTTGATATAAATGCTTCATGGTCAATTAAACTAGGGGAAGATCACAACAAAAAAAAGAGTGCTTTCATTAAAGACTGAATTCCATTTCAGAAACACTTGCATATTTTCTTTTTACACTGTAGATAGGCCTACTTCATAATGTAGTTGGATTTGTAAAATTGTAGGTTAGGTACAAAAGCTCCGAAACAGAGT
Source organism: Gorsachius goisagi (assembly GCA_018403395.1). Taxonomy (NCBI): domain Eukaryota; kingdom Metazoa; phylum Chordata; class Aves; order Pelecaniformes; family Ardeidae; genus Gorsachius; species Gorsachius goisagi. The sequence goes on from BOSO01005605.1 coordinate 133,042, forward strand.
TGACCTACTAGTTCCGTGTATAAATCAGATAGCTTTTTAATCAGCTAATGATTCTTTGTGTTCCAGGTAAATCGTGAAGTAGCTAATAGGGAAACTAATACCTTGCCTTTTCATCCATTTGAAATGCAACAAGTAAGTTACCTGCATACTTGTTTATATTTCTCATGAACAAGGGTAAAGGAATGCCCAAAAATTTAGCAGTGAAAAGATAAAAGTTGTCTGAAAATGACATGTTTTAACAGGTACTTTTTATTTTGGTTTGTTTGATGGTGGGTGGGTGTGGTCTATGGTTTGGGTTTTTTTGGGTGGTTTGTTTTTTTTGTGGAGGGGGTGGTGTGGTGGTGTCTTCCCCCCTCATGTTGGGCTGTATTCTGTGATGATGTTCTTGGAAACGTGACATAGGCCCACAACAGGGAGGTTCTGGAGTTTTACTCTATAGCTATTCAGATGTTGGAGCATGTTTTAGGGTAATTTAGTATTTCCTCTCCAAAAATCTTGAGGCTTGATTTAAATACTCCATTTGGGCATAGAGACAGCTCAGACTGAGTTTAGTGGTAGTCCTATGCCTTGTCGTGGTTTAACCCCAGTTGGCAACTAAGCACCATGCAGCTGCTTGCTCGCTCTTCCTCGCCCCCGATGGGATGAGGGAATCGGCGAAAAAAACCCAAAACAGTAAAACCCAGGCATTGAGATAAAGACAATTTAATAGGACAGCAGAGGAAGAGAAAAGAATAACAACAACAATAAAAGAACATACAGAGCCAGTGATGCATAATGCAATTGCTCACCACCCGTTGACTGATGCCCAGCCCGCGCTCAAGCAGCAATCACTGCCCCTGGCCAACCCCTCCCAGCTTTATATACTGAGCGGGACATCACATGGTATGGAAAAGCCCTTTTGGCCAGCTGGGGTCAGCTGTCCTGGCTATGTCCCCTCCCAGCTTCTTGTGCCCCTGGCAGAGCAGGGAAAGCTGAAAAGTCCTTGACCAGAGTAAGCCCTGCTTAGCAACACCTAAACCATCAATATTCTTCTCATCCTAAATCCAGAACACAGTGCTATGCCAGGTACTAGGAAGAAAATTAACTCTATCCCAGCCGAAACCAGGACAGGTCTGTATAAGGAGATAAAAGTGAGAAAACATGGCCTTTGAACTCATCATATTCTATTCATGGTCAGACATGAATGTTTGTTTCCTGAGCTGGATTGAAACTGTTAAACAACTTTCTCTTAGAAACACCCCCTCCAAACCAACCCTACCCCAACCACTCTCAAGATTCTGAATTTCAACTGACAACAGACTGTTCCTTTTAGACGTCATGCATGTTTGCTGCCCTGTGGTAACAGATATTAGATTGGGTTTTATAACTGATTTATTTTCAGGGAGATATTCTACGTATGGAAAAAGAGCATCAGGTATTGAAAGAACAACTTAAAGAAGCACAGGAAAAATATGAACAGTTGCAAAGTCGAAGCTCAGAGGAAATAGGTGCTTTAAAAGAGCTCCTAAAAAAAAGTGTTGAAGAGACTGAGGTAAGGTTTTTATCCATGCAACAGTGGGACCAGCTGCAATGGCTCGCAAGATTGGTTGTAACTGATAAACAGTATTTTTGAAACTCCAATGGTAGTCCTCATTGCTGTGAAGTTTAAGTCAGCAAACCTCACAATCCGTGTGCGTCATTTTCCTTCGAACACACATAAACATGCAGGCTATTGGTTGCCTCCATCTAGTGGATAGGTATTGGGTTTGGTTCAGTGCAAGACACCGCTGACTCTTTGCTTCTTCTTGATCTGTTGGGTTTGCTAACAGGCTTTATTTCCATGAAAATGCCTGGGAGTAGAAGGAGTAGTCCCCAAACAACGCTATCAGCCCATTTTCACTTTGTCTTGATTACTTTTATAGTTAAAGCTGTAGAGGCTGCAGGCTACCTATTTGTCCACGTGAAAAGGAATTTTCCCAGTTAAAAAAAAAAAAAAAATCAGGTGAGACCAAAGCCATCTCTCCCCATGCCCCTTCTTCAGTCTTTAGTAAGATGGGGCCTGTCGCTCAATTTCAGTTGAATATTGGGTTTTTTTTCCTTTCAGTGGTGTGTTGGAGTAAGCTCATGTACTGCAGCTTGGGAGCCCCTGAGTTCTAGCTTTACCACTGGCTGCGAGTAGCCTGGCAAACTTTTAATATGAGGGATGACGGAGTCTCACATCTATTTTTCTGTATGAATATTTGGTAAAAATGCAAGCTCAAAAAGTTTTGAGCTGAAAGCCTGACTGTGCAGGGTGGATGAATTTGTGCACGGGCACTGTAGGCACTTCAAGATATTTTTTTTTTTTTTATTTCCCAGTGATGCATTAATGCTACTTTGATTTTTTTTTTTTTTTTTTTTTTTTTTTTTTAAACCAGTTATGGCAGCCAGAAGATCCACTACTGTCTTATTCTGTTATGGCTTGTAACTTCCCAGTTGCTAGTACTGAAACAGCAGTATCAGTACTGATTTTTCAGCTGGATTTTGGGTTGGATTTCAGTATGTATTTGTACGTGACACTGTGGAACTGGGTTTCTTCTTTCAGCTGACTGTGAAACAAGGTTGCAAGTGTTCTGAAGCCATGTAAATGAGGGGTGCAGATCATTGCAGGAGAGCATTTATGAGCTAAACACCTGAATTAACAGTAAATTAAGCACTAGTAAAACTTACTGTCATTTTCACCACCTTAGCTTCTGCTCTAACTTGCATTTCAATAAAGTAATATTTTCAGAAATAATGCTTTCTTATTTTCTGCTTTTAGGTATCGAAGAATGAACTGGACTGGCTTCATCAAGACTTAGAAATAAAAGTGAAAAAATGGCAACAGGAGAAAAAAGAAAATCAAGAGAACTTAAAAGCACTAAGGAACGCAGCTAAAAAGCATACAGATACCAATGATAGGTACTAATTTTATCTACGTATCTACATTGCTTTCCCTTTGCTTGTTTTTTTTTTTTAATTTTTAGAGCAGCAGTAAGTACAGTTATTTCTGACAATGAAAGGTTTCAGTATCTACTGATTCCATGATGTATGCAGAGTGGAAACTCAAACTTGTTGCCCTGATTTTGTCATTCTGAAATGAGTTAAATACAATTCTTGGATTAGAGCTGCTGTTAATAGGATCTACATACAATGTTATTTAACCTAACTTATAAATACTACTCCTTCACTATTTAAGATCTTCGCACGTTTTCTGGAATCCTTTAGGTCTGCGCTGCTTTTTCACTTTTCTCCTTCATGACTTACCATCGCTTCTTCAGTGGGCTCCTCTACTGCGTTATGATTAAATGCTTTACGCTTTCATTTCCATTTTCATTCTTCCTTCTCTAGCGTACAGTTAACCCAGCTGAACTCTGGTCTGCATCTATTTTTCTTATGTGCTTTTTGTCTGTTCTGCTGTGTGGCCTATCTGAGGGTCATCTGAGGATGCATCTTTCCTTCTTTTCTAGCCCTGTCACTCATTTCTCAGATTCAAGTAAAACTGCAAGAACCACATAACTGCATGTATCTGTGGTGGTTTTTTTTTTTACCCGTCCTTCACCCAATGACTGAAATCTGCAGGGCTTTCCATGGAACTTAATAATATCAATGTATGAATCCTGTCATGACCTTGTGTGCAGCAAACCCGGCTGTTTCCCTGGCAATGAGCTCTCCTGGCTAGGGAGGAGCAAGAATCAACTTCAGTCAACTTCTGCCATAGTCAACAAGCATCCATGAGATCACATCACATCACAGATGTACTGAAAATTAAATTGTGTGGCATTTGATGATGTATCAGTAGCTTTTCCCAAAACATTCTAAATGCTTCAGAAATCTTTAAGTGACCCAACCACTGGCTGTGTAACCAGCTAGATGTTTTATCACAGTAATAGGCTGAAATATATACATGTCTGTTGTGGTATTTTGATTTTTTTGCAAGTTACAGGTAAACATTTAAAATAGCTTGTAGATAACTGATGAAACTGACTTAGAGATATTTTTTCTAATCAGATTTGAGAATTCCTACTGCATTTTTAATGTTCTGTCTCGTTTACAGACCTGAGAGACTTCTGTCCTTGAATGCTGTTGTATTATCTTTAGTCGGAGTAGTGTGGGCCAAATCTCTCTTGAAAAATCACTGCCCTGCTTTTATATTAGTTAATGCTTAATTAGGAATACATTTGAATGCAGTGACAGTATTAAAAAGCACATAAAACATAGATTGTCACTGCTGCATAATTGTCACTGTGATTATAGAGGAACGTATTGTGTATTTTGCTTGTGAACGTTTTTCAGAACAAGCTTAATAAATGTTTGATTACTCTAGGTATTCAAAGACCATTGAGGAGAAGGAAAAGCAGTATAATGTATATTTAAATACATCTCTCGAGACCAGGTAAAACTCTTGTACCTTTCAGCAATATTTAAATTTTTCTACTGATTTATTGTTAATTGGAGTTGTCTGCTTCACTCTGGGTGTAGGCTTAGAAAAATAAGCACTTTAACCTACATCTCTCACTCTCAGTTTACGTTTACCTATTGTAAGTGAATATTATTTTCTTTTAGTTATTTAGAATAATAGAAGTCTGGGTTTTCAAAATACCCTCATGCATTTCCCTTGATTATACGATACAGTGTTCTAGAACACATTAGAAGTAGGGTGTGGTACTGAACTGTTTATGTAGCTTTGGATCTTCATGCACTTATAGTCCTAAATGTATATAAGGTTTATCTAAACATCTTCCAAAAGTTACTCACTTGCAGATAGTATAAAGTCCAGGTTTCATTTATAGATATGTTCTTTGTATGTGTGATCGGGCTCAGAAGAGCAATACTTGCATGACTAAGCTTTTTAGGCCTCACGGTGAAGTGAGGCTGTGTGAGCTGTACAACGTAAATGGAGATGCATGGTTCCAGAGAAGAGAGAGAAGTAATAGCTGTATAAAACCCTCTAAAATGTCATAAATTTTAAATACTACTCTGTGGAAAATGTTACTGAAATATTTAACTTCTTTTTATTTCACAGTAATAAACTTGCTAGTGAGAAAGTAAAATTGGAAGAGCTTATAAAAAAGAGTCAAGATGACTGCCAAGAGTGTGTGAAAAGAGCTGTTAAAGCAGAGGTACAAACAAAAAATCTTGAACTGCTTATGCTAGAGCTTGGATCGTTTGTGCTGATAGTAGGTGGGGAAGAGAACCAGTGAAGTCTTGTCTAACAACCTACTTCTTAAATAGTGTCTAAAGCTTTTCATAAGCGTATACCAAAAGTGTTAATCAAATATTGACAAGTGCTGTTCATGATGTTTCCTACAAAACTTTGCAGATCATCAAGGCACTTTATTATTGACCAGTATTAAAAGCGCACAGAATTTGGGGCATGTAGTATTGCCCCAGACAAAATGCAACTCGTAATTCAGGCTTATACTTATTCTTGCTATGAGTAGATTCTATTAGTAAGAATTAACTACAGGAACATAAAAAATTCCTTGTTAAAAGTAAGTCAGGGTTAGTGAATATATAGCTGCTGCTTTATCAGATAGAATCAGAATTCAACAACAAACTTGGGTGTTTCACTGAGAGGAGGAGAGTACTGATAAATATAAAGATTTTTGCTAAAAGACTACGTTTTATGTGTGCGTATATTCTTACATATATATAGGATAAGTTGCAAGTGGAACATTTATGGAAGCTTTCAGCTATCAGTTGAAGTGAATGTAGCCTTTTTACCCTCCCAAAGGCCTGCCAGGGCTGTTAATTCCACCTGAAATTCTTCACTGTAGGAATTCTGTGTGTGGGTTGTACTCTGTATCATCAAACTATTGTTTCAGATGCTTATTAAAATCTATTTTGAGGTTTTATTCCTTGTGTTACAGTAGTGCTTTTACTGCGCTTTTTTTTTTTTACATGATTATGTTTTGTTACAGATATCAGTACTTAAAAACTGGAAGGAAATTGAAGTATGCAAGCTAAATGGCAGAGCTGCCAATGCAGAAGCAAATCTTAAGGTGCTGAAGTTATGGAGCAGGTATGGAGAGTTTACACCAGAAATTTCAGTACTATTAGCTGCTAAATACAAGTAACTACTCAATGTTTAATCACAATCATTTAGCTAGACAACTCAGTTTTGCTCACAAAGGGATGCTGGCCGAAAGGTGTGTAGGAACATAATAGTTAAATGCAGCTTTCCTGAAGGTGAATTTCTTCTTAGTCTTAAATTATCAAGACGTGTGACACTTAAGGCAGGAGCAAGCTTCTTGTCTTATGCTTTCTTAGCCGGGGAAGATCAGGCTACTGCGAACATTCCAGTTTTTCCTGCACAGTATCACTGGGAAAGGGCTGTAATGTAAATAGAAAACGAGTGCTGGGCATGCAACAATGTTGCTTTCTTCCTTACAAGGAACTAATTTAGCCCTTGGTGCTACCTTTTCTAAAACTTAGGCCATGTTCCCTTTCCCTGTCTTTGTGTTGCTGCAAAATACATTTCCATTTGAGGTGTCCACTCCTAAGATTGGATAAGGGTCTAAGTACCAGTAATTTAACTGATTTTAACTTAGAATTGCTTCAAGTCTTTAAGTGTGATTTAGTTGGTAGGGGAAGGAACTGTTGTGCTAAAGCCATTGCTCTTAAATAAAACAACAATAATGGGGATGTTGGAGTTTAACTGAAAATCTTGAATACTTCAGCAGCTCAGCTTCAGCAGCACCTAAGTTGAAGTCACAGATTGATTCTTGGGAAATATTTATTTCAAATATAAAGAAACAACTGGAAAAAGTAGAGGTAAGCCTTAATTTCTCTTAACAAGCTTTAAGTTGAACTTTGGAAATTAAAACAGAATAAATACCTTAAATAATTTTGCATTCCTTTTTTAAAACATCAGTAGCTTGTCCTCCAAATACTGAACTGATTTTTGTTTTAGTTACACGAGAAAGATCCAGTTTTAAGTCCAGATTATTTAAGTGTAGTTTAGTTACAACAATCATCTTCGATTTTATAAAGACAAAAATCTGTCCCTTGTACACTTGCTTCAGAATTGGATCCCTGTTAACAAGTCCAGTCTCTTGGTTCTTTTGTATTTTTTGAACTTTAGAAATTCATGCAACTTCTTTAAAACCACCCAAAAACTCTCTATGGAAAGTTAAGATGTAGGATGTCCAGGCTGAGTTTTAAGAACTAGGAAGGGTTTCCCAAGCCCTTTCAAGCACCAATACAAGCACTTAAGTACAGATTTATGTTACTATAGCAAATGTCAGCCTTACATCTCCCTTTGGAAAGGCTTGGTATCCTTGGTGTTTTGCAAAAAAAGTAGTGGTATTAATGCCACTTCAAACAAAGAGTGAGCTTTAGGTAATGCTGGTGTGGAGGATAATTTGTTTTCCTTCTGCAGGCTGAGTATGAAGAAAAAATCCAGATGGTGAAAAATGGTGTACAGAACTGCCTCACTAAAATGGAGATGGTGGAGCTTTCTTCTCCTCCCAGTGTCTTAGTACGTATCTTACATTTGATAGCTGTTTGTTAAGAAGTTCTTTAAGTTCACATCGGCATGGCTATCCGTTACAGGACATGTCCACAAAGAACTTGAATGTATAGCCTGAATCTGGCCAGTTATCTGGCTCTCTATACATCCTGGTAACATTCAAAAGGAAAAGGTGACTGCAGATTAGCGTGAGGAAGTCCAGTGAGAAGCACATTCTCACATCCTTTGAGAGGCTTAGGCTCTTTAAAGTTAACTTTAAAATGCTTCATGTTCTGTCGGATTTGGGACTAATATTTTTGCATATCGTGACTTTCCTGTAGCACCAAAATTCATGGGGACAAGGCCCCATTGCACCAACACGTGTAGCTGATTACAAATACCAAAATCTACTTCCAGTCATATCTGTTCTGATCCAGATGGACTACGGCCATTTATGCTGTAAGGACTACGTCCCAGATAAATACTATCTAAAAAGATTTTCTATTGGGCCACAGTTCCATGAACACTTTCTTAAATCACATCAGTTACTTCTGAACCCTGCTATTGTTCCTGGTGCAAGAATGAAGCCAGTCTAAGTCCATACTCCTTGAACTGCTCATCAGCATGGGGGGGACAGGATGGGACAGGACGGATGGACACGGACACAACAGCTATTAAAAAAATACTTGCAGCCAAGCTAGCTGCAGCAGCGGTGCAAGCAACCTACATGCTGCCACTCGCTGACTCTAAAATTGAAACCAGGGCAGAGAGCTGATGCCCAGTCCCGAAGACAAAGAACATTCAGAAACTACTGGACCTGGGATAGTTCGGAGTAGGGAAAACAGGGTTTGATCATCTCTCAAAATAGGGGAGGTAATTGACTCAGTAAGTAAAACACATTCATCCTGCACGCACATAGGACATCCCTGAATTCATTGAAGACGCCACACAACTTTTATATAGATATTCGCTGCAGAAAGTAATGTCTTCTTTTTTTTTTTCGTATAATGCAGATTCAAGGCTCTGTTCCAATCCTGTACTTTCATGACTGTTACTACAGTTTTTCTGGACTTACTTACACAAGTAATAGTTACACTTGTGCTCTCCTGCATACCTTTGCTTCCCCACTTATTTCTAGGTATCTCCTTTCTACTTACTGGCACAGATCTCTTCAGAATATGTAGATAACTCGGTTACTATCCTTAGGTTACCATCAATTTACACATTGGGAAGGAGCAACGTCAGAGCCTCTTGGTCTGCTTTTGGTATCTATTTTTAGTGCAGTAATACAGGAGTAACCTTTTAGAAGAGAGATCTGTAATTCTTTCAGCTTTGAGAGGACTTTAACAGGCAAATACTGAGTCCAAATGAAACAGACTCAATGAAAACCCTTTTTCTCCCTGTTACTTAATTAACAGAATTAATTAAAACACCTTTACAGAGAAGGTAAAAAAAAATTGCTTCAAAAAGGTGGCAAACTAAAGAACACAGGACAAGCAGGTTTGACGACAAATGTAGAATTTTAGTTGTGTGTGTTAGAAAGCCACCTTTCCAGAGTAGTCAAGTTCTAAAACAAATAGCAGTCATGGGGCCAAGCAACTAAACTTATTTTAAGGAGTTCTTTCCATTTATGGAATAGAGTCATTAGTGCAAAAAGAAGTCTTCTGGATCGTGTCAGCGCCAAGTTTTTCAAGATGACGACTATAGCTGACATGTGTTTCTGTTTAAAAAAAAAAAAATTACATTGGATTATGTATCGATTACATAATGCATTAAAAGCAGTGAATTTTGTATTTTCAAATTGATGGCACTTCTTTAAAGCAGTTCGGCTTCTACTACCACCTTCAGGCTATACTTCTGTACAACTTACAGCTGTCCAACAGCCATGCATTCTTTAGCAAAGCAAAGGACAGTTTGCATGTGTGCTGTCCCCTTTAATCCTGTTTCAGACAGGTTGTCTGTACGTAGAACCCATTAAAGAGCACCTTTGCGCTGTATTTTTACCTAGCTAAAGCAAGTTCAGATACATCGATGTGAGCTTCCCGTTCCTTAGCATGACCAGATGTGTCGTAGCTCATGCCGCAAATGCTTGAGAGTTCTGCTCAGTTTATTTTAATGACTGTTTTTCCTGTGAAATCTGTTTATTTCCCAGATGAAACAAGGCAGACCTCCAGTCAGTGACCCAGCCATCATCACGTACTCCCCCGCATCTACGCAGCCTAACTTACTTCCTGCATTTTCAAGTTCAGAAGATCAAGGTCCAATACGTGCTTCATTTAGTACTCAGGCCGCAGTTAAGCCAGTGTATGCAAATGCACAGGCTTGTTCTGCAAGTGGCGGATCAGTGAAAATGCACTCCACACCTCTGGAAGGATCCTATTCTGATAAAGTTTTGGCAACGTGTCCATCGGGGATGTCAGGAAGCAATACTCAGAAGGTCCAGCCAAACCAGAACCAACAAGATGACTCAGCTACGCAACCGAGGCCTTCTGGCCTTCCAAACAACAAAATGCTTCCAAAAGCATTTGAAAATATTATTGCACACCTACAGAGTATATTCCCAGACTATAGCAGGTATTTGGTTTATGTGCGTAATGTTATGCCGAGTAACAGAAGTCCTGAACATCCAATGATAAAATGGAAAAAGAATAAATTTCTTAGTCGATGGCTTCTGTTTCAGGAGAACAGTTGTTGTTCCCCTCCCTCCTCTCCCATGCAGCGAGACATTCCTTAGGGGAATAGACCTATGTGCTGGCTTACATGTTCTGGTTTTATCCCCAATGAGAACCACAGGTAGAAGTGTTACTATTTTGTTGTCTGTGGTTTATTTTATGATTAAGGTAGATGCTAGTTACTGACAGATACTGGAAGCAGGTACTTTCTACAGTTCATTTGAGCAGCTCGTGTCTTTTAAAGGCTCTGCTGCTGTGCATCAAACATGGAAGCTACTGCGTTCTCTAGTACTGTGACTGTGCTGACAACAGCCACAGTATTGCCAAGACTGTAATTATGTCTTTATTGTGCCTTCAGTTCAGAGTTTACTAGCTTCATAAAAGACGTACAAAGAAGAAATGGGAATACATTGTTGGGCTTGAGCCTCGATGAAATTCTAAGCAGAGTGACAGAACTCATTCTGGACCAGCAAAATAAGGTACTGTGGTGTTATGTAGCTGCTGCCTGTTGTACTGTACGTCTCTGACAGAGGAAACAGTGCAGCATGGTCCAGCAAAGAATGCAGACCTGCCTTTGCTGTCAGGCTCTGAAATACGAACTTGCTCCAAACTCTTTTCCAATACCTTTCTAGGCACCAGCTTCAGCGGGGAGACCTGTGAGGTCAGTGCCCACTGCTGCACCAGCACAGACTGGAACTCGGAGTCAGGAAGAACCTGCAGAAGAAAATATCCCCAGCCCAGCCAAGGCAAGAGCCGTGCATAAAAATGCCACAAGTAAAAATCCATCTCAGCCAAATCTCCAGCCCTGGGGAAATGTTGGAGCAACGCCTAAATCTAAATGGAAAAAAATAGACTATACAGTAAGTTCTCCACTGTTTCGATGTGAAGCAATGGCCGTGTACTTCTTGTAAGACATAAAATAATCGAAGTACTGCTGGAAAAAATAATTGATTTGTTAATTTTGTGTACAAAAGCTTAAATATACTTGGTTAAAACTGGTAGCATCATTAACTTATTTGAATTTGCTGATTAATTGGTGCTAGCTTTCAAATAACTTAATGTTTTGTGTATAGGCCTCCAGTGATGATCCTTGCACCATATGTCATGATGAGCTAAGCAGAGACTCATGTGAACTAGAATGTGGGCATCATTTTCACAGAGAAGTAAGGATTTTTGTTCTTACTGCTTAGGCACAAATGTTTACGAACTTTGCTCAGTTATGCCATTGTTTCACTTCTGAAGAGCAACCCTCCCCCCCCCCCGCCCTTTGGTGCTTCAAGAACAGCGCAGTTTTCTTTCACATGCACTGAGACTTGCTATAGATCTATACGGTCTTACTGTGTCAGAAGGTTTCCAGTTTTAGATTTTTAACTAAATTGGTAATTAATTAGCGTGAATTCAAGCTTATTCTTCAAAGAATAAATTTGGTAGTCAAGTCACAGATTTGTCTGAAGCATGCTTACAAAATGGGCTGTTGCTATAAACCCTGCCTTTGCCGCCTGACAGTAGCTGCAGGTATAACTTCACATAGTAAGAAAGTCAGGATTCTGTTAGAATAACTTGATGTTTCTGTCCGTGACTTTTTCCCACGACCTCATTTGGTCACTGCTGATACTGCAGAATAGGTGCAAATGTAAATAGACCAGTGCCACGCCAGAATTGAAGAACGTTTTTTCTAACTGCAAATTTTAGTAACATAGAAGGTGTTGGAGAAGTGTTTCCTAGTAGTGACAATTATTAACATGGGTAAGCCAAACTCTTTATACTGGAGACTGTTTCCTCAACATCTTCCTATTCTTGCAGTGCATCAGGACATGGCTTAAGCAACACTCCAGTACCTGCCCCATCTGCCGCGTTCACGCTCTGTTACCAGAAGACTTCCCTGAGCTTCCTGCACGGAACAAATACACCTAAACCTTGTTTTATTTGAACATGTTGTAATAAGCTGCAAAGTGGCTGCAGAATAACCACCGTGATAAGGAACAGAAACGTGATGCCTAGAAAGAGACAGAACCCTGGTTTTATTGGAAACGGTAGTAGAACTCAGACTAATTCAGTATTTAATGCTTCACATTAAGCTGTAAGATGCTGGTACTGCCACGGCTCCTGCAGAATCAAGTCAGTGTGCTCCAAGATCCAGCACTTTCCTTTTTGGCCAAAGGATGTTTAAACTATGGTGTATCTACTTCTCCCTAAGGCTGGTACATAATTCCTGTAAAGAGGGGGCTTTCCTCCAGAGCTTACACCACACTGAAATTCTGGCATCAGACAAGCAGGGGGCCTGAATGACAGACTAGCAGAACACGGAACAGCCAAGACCTTACCTTCCTCTGGCACAAACAATCACAATTTAACTGGAGGATTTCAAGTCAGGCTTGTTGTGATCATTATGAACACAGTTCATATAACTGCAGCTCCTTTCTCTGCATAAATCCATAGCTAATAATTCAAATAGTTTAAATAATGACTTAGTAATATTTTGAAGCAAGAATTTTTAAGCCTTCCTGTACTTCCGTTTGTGTATCACTGAGTTGGAATGCTGTAGCTCAATTCCTTAATCTCAAAATACACTTTGAATTTCTTTCATTGTTGAAGAGCTGTTTTATTCAAATCAGAAACTTGTCTCAAATAGCCAAAAGCCCAGGACTACAGCATGTACAGCTTAACCACTCTGAAAATAGCATGACTGCTCTTTAGGTACCAGCAGCATTAAATCGATTATATGAGATTAAATTAGCTAACTCCCAAGTGAGTATGTATCCTCCAGAGGAAGTTTCAACTATTCTGTGATTAATCAGTATATTAATTGGTACTCGGATTAAAAATAAAGTTACTACCGCAGCTGATGTGGGGTTTCTGTGTGCTATTTTTGCTAAGTCTCAGTTACTGGTGAGTAATGCACTCTAGGTCAGAGAGCGAAGGCACCTTGCTGCTGAAGAATGAGGTACTGTGCTGCTCTGCACTGCACCACTTGCAGCCTTTTCGGCTCCCATTATGCCTTGGGCTGGGGGGCACATACATAGAGAGCATCACCAGCTGCTAAGCCGGCTGCGGGAGTAGCGCTGCGGTTACACCCGCTTGCTTGGTATCAGCCAATCTTGGTTCTCCTACACCCACAGCACAGCCAGGACCCCATGTCCCCAAATAAGCGGGATGGGTTTTGGTCTGTGTTCCTTTTCTCTGAGTCCCACAAGCTGGAAGGATTTCAGTGCTTTCCAGAGGTGGTTTGGTCACACCTTTGAGAAGGAAGGCCTGGCGCCCCGCTGCTGCCTGGGAGAGGGCAGGGGCACAGGCCATACTCCCGCCCTAAGGGAGCTGATCTGCTCAGGGTGTTGGGGCCGGCGGTGGGATGAAGGCCAGGCCACCTTGCCAAAGAACCGCGGAGGCTATAGTGCCGCTTTGAGCAGCAGGCGGCACTCTTTCAACAACAGCATGTAGACTACAAACAGCGGCAGTTGTTTTCCAGAAGTCATCCCGTACCGTTTCCCGATTGTAGAGAATTGTTAAGTTCTAGTAAACAGCTCCTTTCCCGCCCCCCCCCCCCAAGACCATTGTAAGACACTGAAATTCTCATTTCAGATGTTTATTCCTCAAATGCAAATGATCTAGAAGCAGGACCAAACCTAGAATTACATTTCCTGCTTGGCAATGCCACGGGATAAAGCTAAAGGATATTATTTGGGGCAGTTTTCTTAATTCTGTCTTTTCAGGTTGTCTCTTTACACTTAGGCTTTATATACTTAGCCTACCTCCACCCCCCATAACACTGTACGGAAAACCCACAGTTAGAATGAAAATTGAGGCTGTTCTGTTAACACCAGAATCTACAACCTGTTTGTGTCAGGAAGGTTATCTCTTGCTGAAATAGCTTTCCTGTATTGTTCCCTTAAGATGTATCGTTACAGACACTTTCATGTATTTACCTTAACTTACTCCTTTCCTGGCACTTACATTTGTACTTTAAGTTGAACAACTGATGGTATTAACCCACCTGATTAAAAACAGCAGCCGTCTCCCTTGGACTGGTTATTTGTATAATGACAAGTCACATCCTAAAGGCACGAGGTGGCACAGTGTAGAAGGTTTTAATGCCGTTCCTCCACCCTCAGCGTAGGCTGGTCTGCAACAATTCAGTGGTACCATTTGTCGTACAACAGACATTTGGTCTCCATCAAAAAACTGAGCTGCAGAAGTCTTAGGGATGGTGGTGTAATGCAAAGGGTTAGTATATTCTCAAACTAAAAACTTTGGACTGATCTTCAGTGCTGTTTTACACACATCGCAAAGATAAAGGGCATTATTTTTCTAATCCAGGGAAGAACCCCATGCACAACAACTTCAGTTCTAAGCATTCCTCCCATACAGGCTCATTTGACCAAAACACGCTCAGTGTTATTTCACATCATTATTCATTTCACGTTTGCCTTGCAATATTCATCCCACACCACCACCTTGCATCATTGTAGCACCATTTATTATACCTTCAAAGACACGCTTCAGCATTATCTTACAAGTCCCATGCCTCCCCCCCAGTATATATACACACCACGTGTAACAGGACTTACTAGTTTTGAGAGGTCTTCAAAGGACTTTGGAACAAGTATTACAAAATTAAATAAGGAAAGAAACTTTCTAGAAGTTGTAAAAATATACGGAATCATCCCTTCGGGATCTGTCTGAGAAAAACTGGGTGAAAACATGGTTGTTGAAGTCAGAAAGATACCTGACAAGGCTGCCTGGATAGATACATCCACGCAGGCTATTGCAAGGCAGGCAGAGTCTTAGCAAGTCTGGTAGAGAACTGAAAGCCCAAGAACTACCAGCAGGGAGAAGGAAGTGATGTGGTTTGGTTAAAAAAGATCACATTAATAAAATTTCACTTTGCCTCTGAAGAATTTTGTCCTTTTTCAGTAAATCCTTAAGTGATTCTCCTCTGACTATTTACATCCTGCAGAGCTTCAGGGGGAAGTTCTCTGTGATGAGGTGATCATCATGCAGAAGGACAACAATGTTAACTTCAAACTCTGGAAGAAGCAGGGGGGAAGAAAAAAAAAGTTCCATATTAGTCTGAATTGTCACAGTAGGATGAGAGGGAGGCAGTTCCTGCTCGCAGGCAGGGCTCTTCACAGGGCCCCTCCAAGCTGTTTCAATAGCCTGGATTTCCCTGTTGCAGGGAGGAACAAGGTAACCTCCAGGCAGAACCTCACCACAGGCACCCCAGACCTTGGACCATTCCTGGAGAACCTTGGCTTGTTCTCGTCTTTGGGATTCCTCTGGATCCATGTCCGCATCACTAAAAAACTGTAACATACAGTCTTCTGGACAGCGGGCAGAGCTCAGATGTCCAAGATTAAAATGTTTTGGGAAAGACACCTCCTGCCCATACACATTATTTAGAATGCACACAAGAGGAAGAGTTAGGGAACAGGCTCCTCCCCTGCTGCCAGCATGTGACGGAGCCTTAGAACCCTGCGTTACGTAGGGCCTCGTGAAATTAAACACCAAAATACAATATACCTGCAAACTATGAAGAACGTTTTTCAAAAGAAAAATCTATTCTTTAGATATTATATTCTGTTCAAACCCCAAATCGGTATCAGTACTATAATCAATCCTAAGTGGCAACAGAGTATACAAGTCAGGTAGAATCAATAAATGAAGGAACCAGGGATCAAAATAAACTGAAAAATAATTGTCCTTTTTTAGAATCTTCATATCTATATTAAGACAGTTCTTATAAATAAAAAAGTAGATGCTACACTAACAGTAGCCATTTGTCACTGTAAATTACCATTCAACAGCTAGAAATGGCAAAAAGTAGAGAAGAATATTATTGGGGGGGATCGCTGTACACATCAGGTGCAAAAATGCTTTTGGGGGAACAGATAAACAGGTAGGCCAAGCTGAAAAACTAGCTGCGCACGTTTGTCTGAGATATACAGCAGAAAGCTAGGAGGGGCTTCAGTTGGAAAGGATCCTAAAGGCAGGGACTTCAATCTGACACAATAAAATAATAACAATAAAAAAAAAGAACCACCAACAGATTCCAGCAGGATGAAGGAAAGGACAACAGGCTACCAAAGAGAACTTCTGCAGTAATTACTTGAAGAAGCGAGGAAGAATCCTACATGTCAGGTGTTTGTTAATGAAAATGTTGGATTTTGGCAGTAATAAGCAGGAAGAAGCAACTGGTGTAGATGAAGAAAAGCAAAGCCATGTACAGGCTAACCTTACTTTTTCTACTTCTGAGTCTGTGCAGCAGGAGAGTGGGAAACAAAAAGGAGAGGGAATGGAAAGAGGGGTTCTTGCTGGTGATGAAAAGAAGGAAGGGGTCATCTTGGCATTTTATTCTTGGGCCATTACTCAAGTGTTTAATCACAGGTAATTTTTTGCCAGGAAAAAAAATTACCTGCCATTACCCTGCTTCTCCTGTCCCTTTACCATATAATTCTATCAGTCAGAAGTAGCTTAACAGTTGCACAACTGGTTTTAGTTAGAAGCATTTGGGCTGTATTTTCTCAAGCTACGTGAAATACAGCAGACTGCAGCCCTGCTCAAGAAACCTCTACAGGGAAACAGACTGACATCCTCGCTGCTTCTTACAGTGCTGACAGCGACTTACCCCGTTACCTGCCAAAAGCTAAAGTTAAACTAGAAACCCATCTCAAATGAAAGGTGCCAACGCAGCATATACGCACTTACCGACTTTGAAGTTTGTTGTTTCCAGGGTAGGGCAGGTGAACAACCTGGGAAACACCATGTATATGGGAATTGGTAGGCCCCTGCAGACATCCCCATCAGCAATCTGAATATTCTGTATCTCTGTGGCATCTCTGGCGTAACCTTCCGCACACCCTGGTGAGAGCGGGGAATTCAGAGGGAGGGGAGGGGAAGGGAAAGAAAGAAGAGAAAGCAGCGGCCAAAATTTAAAACAAAGATATACTGGGACTGGAGGGAGGCAAGGGGGAATATGTGTGGGCAAAGCATTTTGCCCTGTGACCCGCAAGTTTTCACATTAGCACTCCTGAGTTAAGGCTCATAGAGATTATTTAAATTAATGTTTGGACTGTTCCACCTAAAGTGCAAACCAATTTTTTGCAGGTCTTTTCAATTGTATGCCTTCTGAAAATCTTTCACACTGAAGCTGAAAGAGTACAAGTGGTAGTTACCACAGTTGAAACACGTTCCGATTACAGAGAAACTTACCGCAGGTTTCCACCCGTACTAACTGCAGCTCAATACTTTTGATGGCAGCCTCTGCATTCTCCACCACCAGCTCCCCTGTCAGTGGCTGTGTAATGATACAGTTTGTAGAACTGAGATGACCTCTGATGAGAAATTTTGGAAGTGAAGCTCTCTGAAAAGATTGGGAGGGGGGAGAGGGGAAGACACAACTGTAAGAGCAGACTAAAAAAAAAAAAAAAAAAAAATAAAAAAATCACCTTACAGAAAGACAGTTATCAAAGTACACAGGAGATCCCAAAAGGTTGCAAAGTTAAGAACTCAGAAGTTCAGAAATGCCTCAAGTAACTTATATAACTCTTTAAATATGCATCCTTATGCAGATGTATTACGATCTCTCTTACTACTCTCTCCCCCTGACACGCATCCACCCTACTCATCCACAGGAGCATTCTTCCTGGGATGAACTGGCAAAACTTGGCTGTTACAATTAATCCAGAAGTTGGGAACCACGCGGTGCAGGAGGTAGGCTGACAGGAACTAACAGGATGGTTAAGTTAAACCAGGTGGCGGTGCTCCAGAGAACTGCATTCTAGTCCCATTTTTTTATGGATTACAACATGCAATATAGCCTACCATTTCAGTGATTTTCCCACCTTTTTAAATTTCCCTCATGGACGCTATTGGGAGGGAAGATGGGCATTTAAATATCTTAATTTAATGCAAGATGTAGCATACTGCTTATGTACCAAGACCCCGATTAAGGACAATTAATAAAGGGTGTAACTGGAATACAGGATCATGCTTTTAAAACTTTCCTAACAGCAAGGATGTTTCCTGCTTTTTCAAAAAGGAGCAGTAAGAATAGCTGATCGAGGGTGACAGTCTATTAAATCAGTTTCCATAACAGAGCAGGGGCTTTGCTCCCCCTGCCCTCCCCTTTTTCAGGCCAGCAGGCATCACAGATACTCTCTGCCAGCAGAGAAACCCATATGCCAGAAGCTCCAGTTACATTTCAAGTTCACGCAGGAGGCATACTGAAACGGTCAAGTTTTCTACCCGCATCTTCAGCTCCTATCTTCACCATCCAACTTTCTTCAGACTCTTTCAGCATCCTGCTCTAATCTTCCCCTTCTTTTGCAAGCCTTAGTCTTCATTCTATCCTGAATTTTTTGTTACTGACATCTTTGATGTTAGCCCCTACCTTCCAACCATCTGTTCGCGCTTGCTTGTGGCATCAGATTTCCTTGCCCATGTAACTGATTTTCCCTTCTTCCAAACCAACTCTCTTGGCGTAAATTTTCTTTCTCCCAATCTGCTTGTTTTGCTTATTAGTCCTGGCTGCCAGGAGCAATGGCAGAAAAGTTCTCCTCAGCTTTTGCTTAGACTTTTTCACCCAGATACCCAACACCTCTGCAGAATTTAGCTGTTCCACTCAAAACAAATCTTTGGGGGAAATCAAGAGAGAGGAATTTTCATGCATTTAATAAGTGTGACCTCACCTGTGTATTTTCTCCTAACTTAAATAAAGTAAGTTACATTGCTGGCAAAACCACCCTATGAGATATTGAGTCCTACTAACATATTAGTAAAATGTTTTTTTGATTGCATGATCCCTCGCAGGTTCTTCTCATCACCACTACTAGCAAACACAGAGTTGCTTTCCTGCATCACAGGGACATCACATAGTTATCCCCTGAAGTGTAGTGGTCAGGAACCTAAGAGACATATAAAAGGAACTCATGGAATGAGAACTCAAGGCCATTTTCTTCAATCCTCATCTACAAGACCTGTTTTTTTAAAGCTGTATTTCCCCTAGAGCCTTACTACTCTTGTCAGTATTCTTCATATGTTAATCCTAGCTAGGTCTTCTCTCATAGGACCTATCATTTACACTCTATTTCATAATCCCCCCAAAATGAGAATCAAGAATATACAAGCAAATCTATCCTGGTTTTTCATCTAACCTCTTTGTGCTTTGCTTGGCTACTACAAACCTCCTGATCAGTTTTCTAGTGGTCTAAACAGAGATTATAGTTCAGTCACAATCTCCAGACAAGCAGAGAACTGAAATTTTAATATTTTAAATTATACCAAAACAGTGACTTTTCTACATGTCCACCAGGTAGTCACTTGAGACCCACACATTTCTCTGAGACAGGGAGAGGAATTTTTTAAAAAAACACCCAAACAAAAAAAAACACCCACAAAAAAAGCGCAACTGCTTGTCGTACCATACACATTCAATACCAATCTTTAGACAGCTCCACAATTAAATACCAAGAACTGCTGGATCAGAGAGGTCAGAAGTTTTAGAACCTATTTTTGTAGTTACATACTTCAAATAGAGAACGGCACAGGGTTTACTGTTAAACTTAAGAAAGAGCTTTTAATGAACAGGACTTTCTCATGATGTACACCACTGAGTCTTTGGTAAGTCAATGAGTACAATATCAAGATACAGAAAAGAAAGAAGAAAGAGAAAATAATTTATATGGCAACATGGTTCATAGGAAAAGCAGACTGCTGAGAACTTAGTATTTAGCAGTAGTCTCAAAAGTAATTTTACCACCAAGAATGGTTACCGTATCCTTATACTGGGAAAAACACATATGCTTTCAGTGTGCAACAGTCTCCAGAGACATGAGAGGCTGCTGGACACAACCTGCTCATCCTCTGTCTCAGCTGGATTTAGAGTTCAGCCACGACAGCTGGTTGGTTTTCTAGAATCACCTCCTCTGTGCTCAAAAATGGTCTATTCTAACATGGAGAAAGTCAAGCAAAGGTAGGAAGAGACCTGCATGGATGAACAAGATGCTACTGATAAAATCATAAAAAGGAAGTATACAAAAGATGGAAGTAGGGTCAGGTGACCCAGGAGGAACATAAAACCACTATGCAGTGTGCAGGGATGGTTTTGGGAAAGCCAAAGCCCACCTGGAGTTAAATTGAGAGACACGAAGGGCAACCAAAAGGAGCATCTACAAGTCTACCAGCTGCAAAAGGAGGACAAGGGTAAATGTCAGCCTGCTACTGAATATGGCAAGGGACCTAGTGACAAAGACATGAAAAAGACAGAGGTGCTTAACGTCTTCTCTGCCTCAGACTTTACAGATGATATTTGCCTTCAGGAATCCCAGGCCCCCGCAACCAGAAGGAAAGTCTGGAGTGAGGAAGATTTATCCTTGGTAGAGCAGCAGGTTAGAGAACATTTAAACGGACTGGATGTACACAAGTCCATGGGACCTGATGGGATGCACTCACAAGTGCTGAGGAAGCTGACCCATGTCACTATGAGGCCAATCTTGATTGTCTTTGAAAGGCTGCCATGAACAAAGAATGTTTACCGTCACTTTTATCTTCAGTTAGGAAGATCCGAGGAACTATAGGCTCATCAGCCTTGCTTCAGTCCCTAGGAAAGTGATGGAGCAAATAACCCCAGAAGCCATTTCCAAACATATAAAGGGCAGGAAAGTGATTGGAAGCAGTCAGCATGGATTTATGAAAATGAAATCACATTTAACCAACCTGACAGCCTTCTGCGATGAAATGACTAGCTTGGTGGACAAGCGGAGAGCAGTGGGTACTGAAGCACTGGCTTCAGCTCTGGTTTTGATGCTGTTTCTCCTAACAACTTCACAGACAAACTGGTGGAGTACAGAAAAGATGTACAGATTAGACACTGAGGTGGACTGAGAACAGCCTGAACTGCTGGACTCAAAGGTTTGTGATCCGTAGCACAAAGTCCAGCTCAAGGCCAGTCACTAGTGGTGTACACCAGTGACTGGGGCCAATACTGGAGCCAGTATTACTTCACACCTTCAGTGATGGCTTGGACGATGGGACACAGTGCATCCTCAGCAAGTCTGCAGAGAATGTGAAATTGGAAGGAGTGGTTGGTGAACCAGATGGTTGCGCTGCCCATCACAGGGACCTCCAGCTGGCTGGACAATGGGCCCACAGCACTCTGAGCTGCATTAGAAAGTGTTGCCAACAGGCTGAGGGAGGTGATTCTCCTAATCTCTTCAGCACTGGTGAGACAAACCTGGGGACAGTGCGTCCAGTTCAGGACTTCCTGGTAACAGAAACACAGACTTACTGGAGCAATTCCAGCCTTTGCTGGATTTGGCCATGAAGATGGTTAGGAGCATGAGACATGCAAGAAGAGGCTGAAAGCTGGGATTGTTCACCCTGCAGAACAGAAGGCTTAGGGCAATCTTATCCATATGTATAATGGGAAGGAGTAAAGAAGATCGAGTCAGACTCCTTCCAGTGAAAGGACAAGAGGCTATGGTAACAAATCAAAATAAAGGAAATTACTTTTAGATTTTCTATTTATTCATTTTTTAATCCTGTGAGGGTGGCCAAACACTGTAACATTGCTGAGAAGCTGCAAGTCTCCATCCTTTGAGATATTGAAAACTTGACTACACATGGCCCTCAGCAACCTGCTCTAGCTAACTCCGCTCTGAGTGCAGGGGCTGGACTAACCAATCTCCAGAGGTCTCTTCCAACCACAGTGATTCTGTGAATATGTACAATAAGGTCAACAATAGCATGAAACAAATAAACAGCTAATTAAGAGGTCTGTTTTGAGAAACAAGCGGAGGAGTAGGTCTAAATTCAGAAGTTTGGGACTAAGAGCAATGGAAGACAAATTAGTGACACAGAAGGGAGACCTAAAGCGGGAAAGCAACCTGATTAACAAGAGGAGAAAAACAGCAAAATCTGGAAAAAACATATTTCAGTGGACAAACAGAAATCAGTGTTCAGAAAGCTACAACGACCAAGACAGCTACTACTGTTCATACAGGCTTCCCAAAGCCACATGGGCCTATAAAAAGAGGCATAACCAAGGATCAAGATACACATTTTTAAAGGATCTTGGCTACATCTGGCATAGAACGTTTTCCTTTGCTTCACTGTCATCTTACTCAGAAAAACGGTAAAAATGTTTAACCATTACTGAACCAAGTTCTGCCTTACATTCATCACCACTATCACAAGAGAACAGGCAGAATAACTTTACTGCTTACAGAAGTAAAAAAGGAAAAAAAGGGGAAAGAAAAAGTTTATTATCTGCAGGGCAGCATTTAATCATTCTTCTCCTGTTCTCACACAGAGTAAGCATTACATTTAAAATAAAATAGTAAGAAAACCCTTACCTCTTTAACATTTTGCAAAGTTTCAGGAGTAATTGTGAAGTCTACTGGGCTTGGCATCGGTTTCCCTTTCTGTGACTACAAGTAATGAAAGAGTTAAACTGTAAACTATGATTCACGAAACACACACAGTATTAAAAAAACCAAGGAAGTCAAGCAACTGTTGGATGTGTTAGTTTTCAGGATTGTCTTTGTACTGAAAGTATGCATCTATGTAATAAAACCCCTGAGATTTCCTGCCTTTGCTATTAAATAACATTATGATATTGTCTAAACACAAGTCACAATGCATCACAAATCTGAATTGTAGAAACAGAACTGTGTCACTTTTTGGTTACTTCGTGTTTGTCACTGCAATAACCACAACAAACTCTCCATTTGTAAGTTTTTGGCATAAGGTCTACCTACACTGGAGGTGGGGGGACAACAGGACAACCCAAACAAAAAAAAACACAAAATCAAACCCACTACCTGTCTGAAACATATGGTATGCTATAGAAAAGAATTGAAATTTCACATTTCAGTACTTACAGATAATTACATTTTACATCACTTGCAATGTTTGTTTCCTTTCATTATTAATACTTAGTAAATTTGGGCAGGGGAGAGAGGGGGAGATTATAAATGAACTTGCTCCATTACTTCAAATATATTTTATAAACTCTCCCTTCCCTCTTGTTATCTCTGAGCACTTTGAGCTCTTTCTGCTGCCCTTTCCATAGTACAGCTCAGGTCTCCTAAGCCATCCTCATATTACTAGGAGATCCTCAGCTGGTGGAATCTAGCGTAGCATTGATTTAATGGGCTTAGCATTCCAGCTTCTTTAACTGTAAAACAGACAAAACTTGGTCCAGGTTAGCTTTCCACACTGAAGAAGTAGTTTTGGGGGCAGATTATTACAGTTCCTCAGTATCTATTTACACCATTTATCACAAACCCAAGTTAAGTCTTTCTGTAAGTGCCTGAATGTGTCCTGAGCTCTGCAGAGATGGCAGCCTCTACTCTGCATCAGGAAGACAAGCTTCGCTTACCATTCACTGACCTCACTCTCTGTCCTTATCTCAGTGAGGTGTGCTGTCTTTTCCCTACATACTTACTAGAGTAAGCGGCCAGTCTGCAGCATCAATCGTGACCAACCCAACTGTAGGTAACTGGGAGTTGGCAGAGCACACCACCACCAGTGGGCTTAACTTGAACTCTTAGTTAGGATCTACTCTCACTACTTAAGAATTCAAAATAGCTTCTGCTGCCCAGCCGCAAGATGGAAGAGATTAGCAAAAGATTGACTGTATTTTCCCATAATTGAAGAATTCTGGCAAGGAATAAGGTTAAGGGAAATGGTACAGTGAGCACTGACAGTGAGAATTATATGTTCAGTAAAACCTCATTAATTCACCCTGACTGAGAGAGTCATGATTTACTGACTTGTGATCTAAGACGTGCTGTAGTGGGAACAAGAAGTAAAACCAGGAAACTGCATAATATGTAATTTGTTCACTATTTTGACAAGTGTGGTTTACTTATAATATAATAATGGACCAATAAAATGTAGTGTAATATATTTTAGAAAATAATGAAATCTTACCATCAGGAAACTTCTTTATAGCACCTAGCTAAATCTTTAAAAAAAGGCACTGTAGAACTAAAATAACATATTTCCACCATTACTCGTAAGTAAGACAAAAGAGTCTAACACTTTACTGTCCTGTTAAGAGTTCAAAGGAATGATACAAACAGTATGTTCTAGAAAGTTGTGGGTGGAAAAAAAGAGATACTTAATTAGGTCAGCACAGTCTGTACCAACATCAGATCCTCTGGACATGCATACTGGTCAATATAAACTAAAAACCAATCTGATCTAGGAACTTCAAATAGCAAGCAGCAAAACATTTCTTGTGAGACAGTTAATTCTCATCCCACAATGACCTCTCCCCAGGAGGAAGGCTGTCTCCATTTTGCTAACTGCAGGATGTGGATATTTGTTAATCTAGTTATCTTAGCACACTGCTAACCATGGGCTTACTTAATAGCAAAGGTGATTAAGATCACAAGCTTCTTATTCCCAACTTGATGCAGTCCTAGCTCTGATACTTTGACTCAAGGCTCTAAACCATAATTAGCCATCTGAAGAACAGAAATCAGAATATTTTCTCTTCACCAACAAACTCCCATTCCTAGGACAGGCACTGTGGGTGCCTGGAACCTTTGGCTAAGAAATACTCAGATAATCTGAAACAGTGTTTAGAAGAATGCTGTAATATTTATCTAACCACACCATTGTTTCAGAACTGAAAGGATGAATATGAGAATAAACTCAGTGCAGTATAAAAAAAATTATAATTCAAATACTCTTTGTACTATTTTCTTTAAATGAAAGGAGAGATGGGTCTTTCTAATCAGAAGCAACTGACACCCTAGCTCTTCCGCATGGGTGGTTTTTTTTTGGGGCCAGCTTCCTTTACTCAATGATATCCTGTGTGTTGCTATTACAAATTACACAGGTTTACTCAGTTTTGTAACTTTAGAGCCAAACTTCACTTAAAGTGGGGGAAAAAAAAAAAATCTCACTTTGTATAATTAATACAAACCACACTTACCAGTGAGTGGACAATGAATTCACAAGTCTTAGTTAGGTCTTTTGCCAGCAGAGAACGTCGCATATCACATCGTAGGGTATACTGGCAAGAACAGGATGGCAGAGAAAAAGAAGACAGCCATAGTTAAGGTTTCCTCTCTCTCGCTTTTCTTCTTTTAACTGCATATGTGCAGAATGTTACTGTTATTAATATTTAAGACATTGTTTAAAACAGATTAGTAGGCAATGTACATACCAGTAATGGGGAGAGAGGAAGGAGATAAGAGGTATACAACAATTTGAGATGTTCCCAAAAGAAAGCTGATGTTTCATTGTGTTTACAGTCCCACAGTCATTTGCCAATGCTTTCCCTATCTTCTGTGTTATGTAATAAACCTATAGGATCGAGGGACTAATTCACTGGCAGAGAGTAGTATTCTTGTACGGCTTCCACACCCAAATTACATTCAGCAAGGAGTGATTACAGTATTGCTTTTCACCATACTTCGGATAAGTGATTATCAATAAGGTATATTCACAGCCCCTCTAAATTTAAATTTATTATAAGATTGAGCTTAACAGTGGTAACAGTTACACGCATATTTAATGGAGAACTGCCTTCAACCATATAGCTGAACTTAAAAGCAGCAGCATGCAGCAAAGTCAGGCAACAAGGTTAAGTTTGCTGTTTGCTGCTGCTGATTTCCTCCCTTTTCTCCCCTAAAAAGGAAGCTATAAACCAGTGACTGAAAAATAGTATGACCTTGGTTATCACAGTAATCATACATCTACAACATAGCCTTTCAATGTCCTTCCAAGCTAGGGAATTTGTTGGGGTGGGTTTCTTTGTTGCTTGGTTTTGTTTTAATTTCTTCTTTACAGATGAGGAACTGGCAAAAACAGGTGCACTCAGACTAGGGACTCAGCTTCATATCTTCTAGATCATGGGGTCTCTCTGCACCTAACCTGAACACACATGCAAGAACGAGATCGGGGAGCATCTCTCTTCCCCCACCACAGGCAATGGTTTCCACTGAAGCTGCTGACTGTTGAGCAAACCTTCTATTACTGCACTACATGTCACTCAGACCAGGGAACACAGCACAATGAAGCAGCAGGACCATGCAGGCCTTCCAATTTGGCCCACAGGCTCCCCATCAGTGTCTAATTAGAAGATCTCTGCATGAGAACAGAGACTTGACTCTTGATAGTGAACCCCCAGCTAACATACTAATACCTAGATCAAGAAATAGAGGCTTGCTTTTAAACTGCACAGGGCTTAGGAAGTGTTTCTTAAACAGCACCTTTAGTTACTCAAATGAAAAAATCAACAGGTGGTAGACTGTACTCTGTTTTTCCATTTCTTGATTTGGACAGAGAACAAATATAAACATGTTAGAAGCAGATGAATGCTTTCCTTTGATTTATTTAAAACTAACAAGGTATTTTTAAGTAGTTCAAGCCTGATTTTCTAGAAAACAAACTTAATGTTCCCCAGTTTACATCCATGTATCTGTTTTATCAGGTATCAGTGCACCTTGAATAACCTTGGGAGAGACTACATTTTCCTCTTCAGGAGAGCAGGACTCTCAAAGGTTAGCTGAAATCTAATGATTAACCTTTTAATTATATTTTATTCCCAGCTTGTAAAGAGAAGTCTACGTAGACAAGAGAGGGAATGACAAAACAAAACAAATATTCACCATTAAAGTATACCTTAAAACAACTGATATTGATAATAAGCAAGTTTATGGAAAGCAACTCAACTAGTTTTGTACCATTTTTGACATACGTACCACAAACAACAGACGTTACATTAGGAAGAAAGCCAAGACTAAGAAAGGATATGTATGGGAAGTACTTAAAAAGTCATCTGAATGTAGACAAAAAAGGGAATTTTTCTTTTAGTTACTTCCAATAGGCTAGTACGTAGGGGGTTTTTTTTGTGGGTTTTTGGTTTGTTTGTTAGGGTTTTTTTTAAATCCCACATTGTAATGTAAGCTATTTATCCAAACTGGAAGTCTAACAGTTTTATACTTTGACATCAAATCAAACACTCATCCCTGAGCTACAAGCGGGGGGTGAGGGAGCAAGTTTTACAACCCAGTGATTCTTCATCAGCACTAGTCTGAAAATTTTTGCATTTAGGGGCTCCTTCAACTTTTTCCTTAAAGAAAAGAAAACAAAACAAAAACAAAACCCCAAACAAACAAACCCCAAAACATCCCTTAGTAAGAAAAAGCATTGTCTACCACAATATTTACATTCAAGAGATGGCTGAAGAAAGACTTTCCCTCAAAAAAGAAAGCCAAACCCCAAACAAATTAACCCACCTATGGTAAGACAATTTTTAACCAAAAAAGGTCAAACTTCAAAATGATGTTTCCACAAGATTCTGTTACAAGCATGTAGTACATACAGATTTGGGCAGGAAATGCTACTACTCATCTCCACAAGAAAGCAAACAATTCATGTGTTTGAAGACGCTACAAGCTCTCAACACGCTGGTTTGAGTCCTCATTATGAAATTACACAGCCACGTTTGTTTTGAACAAAAGGACAATGTGGTGCAGTCTTTTTTGTCTGCAACATAAGGAGGGATCAGATATATGTTACAGTAGTTCTTACTATGTATTTCAGGCACGACATCTTGCCTACTGTTCTGTTTCTGCGATCATTCTTTAAAGATTTACTCCATGTGGAAGGCCTGAAACAATAAGTGATGGAAAGACTTCCTCTAGTTAGAGGACGCTTCTCACAAATGAATGCAGGAAAACAGACTCTGAACACCAGGTAGCTTTGTTCCTGTAAGATTTATCCCTGTGTCTTAAAATGGATCTGGTAAGTCAGTACACTTCATTTTTAATATTTAAGTATTATTAGCAGCAATTGGTTGTCTACTATGCTAACAAAGTCTCACTGGTACTAGGTTAACAGTACACACACATATATCTGGGTATGTACTACTATATAGATTATCTACAAAATGGTAAATGGAAGTTCTTTCACAATAAAATCAGAACTAGATGAAAATATCACCCTGTAAGAGAACTGTACAAGATTTAACAAGCGTGGCAAATACATCTTATCCTTTCTCAACCCAAAGCTGCTCTTTCCCATATGCTTTTCAGTCTCTCTTGTGCATCCCAAGTTACATCTGATCAGTTTCATTACCATCAGCTATTTCCAATGAAAAGCTTAAACTCACTGGAAAAGGAAACAGACATCACAGTAATTTTTTAAAAGCAACATTATATTGAGATCTCAGGATGGTTCCTTTGCCACATTTAAGAAGTGTGGAAAGTATTGACTCCTAGAAACCGGAGCTGAAAAAGGCAACTAGAAACTACCTACAAACTAGTACTTAAAAGGTTAACATATATCATAATTTTTAATCTTAAGTTATATCTAGAAAATACAGTACACACCAGAAGAATACTATATTAATAAAGGGAAGCTTAAAATCTACTTACTTCAAAGGATGTCTAACTTTCTGTTCATTCTTCAAATCGAGAAAACAAAACATATTGCACTATGAAAAGAAAACTTTATCACAAAACTTCATCCCCTGCTTCCATGAAAAGAGATTTCCATTAAAGAGATGCTTTAGAATACATACTGCAGATAACAAAAGTTCAGATATTCTTTACAGATATGACTGCCTTACCTGAATATTAACAAAGACACCATGATATGTCTCATACAGAACTTTGTTCCCCTTCATATGCAATGGAAATTCAAACGGAATTTCTGTCTTGCCACTGGGAAGTTTCCCTGGTTTTACCATTTCAATAGTGCTGTTAATAATTTGAATAGGCTGCAAAGACAAATATTAAGAGGTTTAGGCTGAAGCAGAGAGACAGCCCTATCATTTCAAGAATCCACTAAACTCTAACAGACTTCCTGAATTGCCAGAAACTCAGGTATTCACAAGACACAGCTCTCCAGTCTTACAATGAAAAGAAATATTAAGAAATATTAAGAATGCTTTCCTCAAAAAAACAATCTGTGATCTATTTTATAGTTATATCATACTAAATGACCAAACATATTTAGAGAGCTAAACAACAAAGTCTCAAGCACTTTGAAAAGTGCTAAATTTTCTGAATTATGACCCTTAATAGTAGCAGCACGAATCAACAATTATGTGTGCCAGTTGAGCAGTTGGTCATTCCCTCCTACCTTCTCCTTGGCCCTTTCCCACCCTAAAGACCTATATTGAGGGCTAGTCTCTCACTGGAACAATAGTTAACTATGTGTCAGCTGGGGAAGCCTGCTTGAAGACTACACTTCTTTTCTTGTCTGGTGTTTTACTATTGTTTTCCTCTCTACTAGACAGGAATAAGAAAATCTATTGCTTCTACTGTTTCTTCTTTTTTGCAATCATTGATGGGCAGATTATTCATACTGTAAAAAAGTTAACTAGGCTACGAACGAAGACATTAAAAGGCCCTGCAACAAGGCTATCCTAACAAGCAAACTGTTTTGCAAATGTAGCTACATTGCCTCTAGACAGAGACAGCCTTGCTTCAACCAGTACAGTTGTACATGTTTGTGAGGAGCCTGAGATAACCTGCCCTGCTAGATTCCAAACCCCACACTTCCAATCCTGAAGAGCAATACAGAGACCTTCCAGGAGCTCTGCAGTCTGTGCACAGCCTCATACTCCACAGAAGAATCTGTGCAGGTCCTGTGTCATGCCTAGTAACACACAACCTCAATGGCCTCTGCAGAAACTATTGTGATAGTGACTGGTCTGGAACAAAAGTCCAGTTAAACCCGGTCACTTAAAAAAAACAAAAACAAAC
This sequence comes from Gorsachius goisagi, assembly GCA_018403395.1. Lineage (NCBI taxonomy): Eukaryota > Metazoa > Chordata > Aves > Pelecaniformes > Ardeidae > Gorsachius > Gorsachius goisagi. The sequence continues at coordinate 162,891 of BOSO01005605.1, forward strand.
CCACACCATATATAATCACACAGTTTATTATTTTTATTTAAATCACGGTCCTTCAATGCATCATGCAGTAACCACACTATTTATGTTACTGTATTTCCGCCCTAAAGAAAACTCTCCAGTGTTCCTCCCCCAAACTGTCATCATATATCACCAGATAATGCTGAGCATTTCTCTGCTTTCTATCATTTACATACCATGAAGTGCTATAACTACCTGAGAGCCATTAAAGAAAGATTTAACCTGAGAAAAGAGAGAAAGGTTTTGTGGCAAAAATATTAACCTGCACAGGTCTTACCTTGACAGAGTTATAGAAAGCTTCAAACACACCCACGCTTTTGGCACTAAGCTGCAAGTTTACTGATCCTTCCATTGTTAATGAGATACCTTGGTGCTGGACTGTGTCCTTACTTGTTATGACCACGACTCCAGAAAGAACTTCCTAGTGGGAGAGAAGACAACATGAAAACATTTGTTTAAATAGATTTCTTCTATAGCAGTTACTCAGACAGCGTGCTGACTGATTTTCAAACTCAACAAAACTGTTCCTAGAGAATAGTCTAACCTTGTCAGAAAAGACAAATACATAAGGAAAGCCATGTGAGGAAGAGATCTCTGTACTTCTGTTTGTTTTCTTTAAAAATATTCTCCTCCTCCTTGCAGAACTACTAATCTGAGCTTCTTTCCAAAGTTTCAAGATCCTCCTCTCCAGCAAGATGAAAAATATCTTCATAACTCTCAGGTCAGTTGGTAATCGACAAGTTCCATTTCACGAGTCAGAATGAAATCCCAGGAGGAATTTTTATAGGAAGCTGGTCAGCCATGAGAGGTGGAAAAGAAGGCATAATTGTAAAAGTGATGACCAAGCTAAGGATAAGACTAACCTCAAGAATGGAATGGAACAGGTTTAAAATAAATAAATAGTTGTTCTGCTACACAAGCAAATTCCATGCTATATAGGAAATAGTTTAAAAGCATACCTGAATCGAAGGCACGAAATTGTGTGACTCAAGAGATGCGCCACTTATCCCATTAAGAATATTTTGTCTACAAAATTATATTTGCACAAGAACACTGCATCTTGGAAGTATCAACTTAGAAGTTCTAACACTGAAGATTAGCTGCAGGAGAGCAACACACAGTTCATTTTACATACCCCATAGTTTATCCTTCCCCTTGCCTATAACAGGGAATCCACTCCAATCCAGAGTTCCACATCAAAAGCTCATACACATCTGGAAATAGCAGCAAGTAGTTTGAGAACCTGAAGAAAGTTTCTTGGGGCTAACCTTCTCTTCTGTTTGATGTTAATGCTCTCTCCACCTTCATCAGGCTGGCATACTACACACCAAACTACAGATCACTCCAACCAAAGGACAATTCAGACTGCCCACTCTACACTCGACCAGTTAAAACCAGTCTAGTTACGTACATCTCTGACAGACGCTATTTGAATTTTGCCAGCCTTTTTGTCTTTACTAGTAGTACAGGATGACAATATAGAAAATGGGTCAGGCAGTTTAAAGCAGAACAGGACAGCAGTAGAACATCACGCATCACAACAAAGGCTGACACGCTGCAAGTCTGAAAAGAGGACCTGCAGCAATTGGGAAATGCCAGGAACAGGAGGCAAAAGCACAAAAGGACAGTGAAGAAAAGCTGACCTAAATACTGTACTGCTTTGCTAACAGGCTTTAATTAGTACAAGCAATTAGGTTATTGCTTTGAAAATTGAGTACAGCTGAACTATAAGAAGCAAGGACAATCCTGAACATATTAACTACTTTAATAAATGAGAACAGTCTCCCACCACACAGCAACAACCTATTCCAGAGCTATTGCCTACATACTTTCACACGATAAGGTTGTATGTATTTGGGGCAGAAAGGAGAAGAATGACTTGAGCTTAAATATGGATTTTTCTTATAACATTCCATGTCTCTTAAGAAATGAAAAAAAAAACCCAAACTCAAACCCACTTTCTACCAAAACTTTTAAAGGTCACTAGCGTGGGGGAGAGGGAAGCATCACAAAAAAGACGCTGTAATATTTACTTAAACTGTTTATATGCAATCAGATTATATTTCTGTTTGATGGGGGGGAAGTTGGCTATGTATATTTTCTGGAGAAGAGCTACTTTGTCCTTTTTTGTGTAAAACCAGGGTTCCCTCTAAATACAAAGTTGTCAGTATACCTGTCCCTCTAAAAAGTACAAATCAAAGAACATGAGCTTACCAAGACATTCAAATACCTATGGTTAGCACACAATTTATGAGAAAACTTCACTTTTGCAAAACATTTGCAAACATGTATCATTTGTAAAAGTTACGTGGCATCACTTAATACTAAACTAGTACTGGTTTCCGTCCATATCAAAAGGGGTTCATTTACCTTTAACACCACAAAACTAAAGGTGTAGAGAAAGTCACCACTGGAATTAATCCTCAGATACAACAATGTAGTAACTTACAATCAGTTGCTCTTATGCACTTTTTACCTTCTCCCTTACTAGGAACTCCTTATGGCTTCTACCTTCTTCCTTACTAGGAACTCCTCATGGCTTCACCATGCGATGACAAAACTCTGCAAGATGGAACTAAGCTAATACAGTTCTACACAGAATTATTAATCTAAAAAGAGTATCCATCCACAGGAAGGCCAATATTTTATGTGAAGCAGACAGAGAAATGAGGTACATATCCTAAACTGCAAATAAAATATTATTGTGAGAAGACTGCCCCAGGTTAATGATCCGAAACAAGCTTTATAACTTTCTGTCCCTTACCACTCAGACATGCTCATGAAACTGCCAGGAAGACTGACACATTCAAAGTTTCAGTCACTTTCAAGGTCACAACTAAGATGAACACCTCCTTCATCTGATCCAGCAGCAAAATCCCTCACTTCTCTAGCTGCGGAGCAGAATTACTCAAGTCTGGCTGAGGACAATTTGGAACAATCTTTAATCAACAACATGAAATGGTGCGTGATGCATCACAGAATCTCATCTTGAGACCTCTAAGTCACATCTAGACTTCTGACTAAACTACACAGCTATTCGGTATCTATAAACTTTATGTAAAGACTGGAAGGTTCAAAGTACACACTATACTGTCCCATGAATTGTTGGGAAAATTATTTTTAGTGTTAGAATACATACTAATTCCAACCTGACTGTTTACACTGTCAGGTCTGTTAGCTACATTAAGGAGCTAGAAAAATAATTTTAGCTAGGTATTATATATTTTCAGCCTGTTTCTAATCATGACAGCATCCCTGATAAGAAAAATCAGCCTTTTTTCTTTCCCCAAATGCAAGATATCTTTGAAAAAATAACAAACAAACCACAAGGCAGGTTTTCAAGACCACTTGAAATCTGTCATCATGCTTTTTGAGGCGTTGACAACAGCAGAGGACATCATACCTAATGCCATACAGAAATGCCTAACATTTCTCTAGCTCCATTCGATATCCACTATACATCTATGGATTAAGCTTTTCATTATTTTGGTAGAATAGAAGTCCATGGTCAGCTGGTTACCAACAAGATACCGTAGATTCCTTTCAGATTCCACTTTCCACATCACGAGTACTCACTTTTAGGACAAAGAGAAAACATTTAGCAATTTAAAAATTCACATTAAGTTCACGCAAGTCACATTTACTTAATATTCCTGATCATTTTCTTTGACATCTATTCCTCTATGCAAGCCACCCGCAAATCTTAACTACCTATTCTTCTGTTTAGAAACTGACTGCTTTCAATAGAAAAAGGCTGCTAGACCTAACTAACTAGTCATTAGATGCTTTAAAACCTCAATGCTCAGATTTACTAATTAGTTTGCTTTTTTAGAAAACGTAAAAGGCTTCCTTAGGGGCAAATTCTGACTTAAGTATATTTTGGACTCACTTGTCATTAAAAGTTTTGGCTGACATTAACTATGGCACCTTTCTTTGTACAATGCATTTTTCAGGCCTTTCAGCCTAGAATTCTTTTAATTATCAATCTCAGACTAACTGCCACAGTTACTCCAGTCATCCTGTTTAGGTTTTCTAAATAAAACGCATCAGTAGTTGTGCCTGCCCCCTCATCTTCTAGCATTCCAGAGTTTATTAAACGAGCCTCAATGGCTCAAGAATTCCCCATCCAATTAAAAAAAAAAAAAAAAAAAAAAAAAAAAAAGGTCTCCTGAACACAGATCAGGAATTTAAACATAGTTTTGCTGCAATAAGCCTTATTTTGCTATTACAGGGTATGCTGTTGGGATCCATTTTATTGTCCTTTTGTTCTTAAATCCCCTATAATTATTTTCTTTTTTAAACAATGCTATTACTCTTTTGGTCCAAGAAGTGGCAAACTTGGTTTTGGCTCACAATTTAAAGCAATCTGTTTAAGCCAGCTTTTCTCAAATTGAAGTCTGGATAAAATAAAAGTCTTTGTTTGCTTAGTTTCTCCAGTTTCTGATGATTATAACTAATGAATACAGAAATTGCTTACTGATGATTGCAGCACGTTATTTTAACTAACTTCCTTTTTAAAAGCAGGAACACAATATCAGGCTTGCATGATGCATGACTATTTTTACAAATGTTGTGCCTAATTTCTCCGAATTAAAAAAGGAACAGTCAATGCAGAAGCAAAGAGCAACTAAAAAGAACAAAATAGTTGCCTACTCAACTACCTAGAACTAAATAAAGTTTTAGGAAGTGAAGTGACTTACACTTGGCATAGGAGATTGCTTTGCAACAATGAAAAATCCTTGAATTCAGATGAGTTTAGTATAACGAAGGTCGCTGTACCAGGATAAGAAGTAGTCTGACTCAACCCAAGACAACAGGGAACAGTATTTGAAGGTTCTGTTATATGATATTTCAGCACCAAAGAGAAATGTTGAAGATCTTGGGGTGATGGGGAAAGCCTATATAATGAAACATATGCATCACTCTGACCTTACAAAAAGCAAAAAACGAAGAAGTTATGCAGTCTTGATTTTCCTGGTCTGCTATTTGCTTTAGACATGCCCTTATCTTCTCCACTCAACAGCCTTTTCATAAGTACTTTCAACAATACTTTCCCCTAACAAGACTTCTGCAATAAAATTAAAGATAAATTCTTTAACTTTCAGATTTCTTCCCTGCAAGTTTATATTAAAAACTCCCATACCTTCAGGGCCTTATTCAGTATGGAATTTACTATTAAGAGATTCTCAGGACAGTTACTTGTTAAATACATGTCTCTCCTATACCTGTTTCCCCTCACCCCTTCCCTCTTGGAGGGAATAAAGATACATAGCAAATGCACTCAACAGCTGTAAAGAAGCTGGTTTATGTACATGCAACAGATTGAGAGATGTCGATTGCTAAAAATTCCTGAATATTTCACCCGGAGTATGCACTCTCAAAGGTACAAAAACAGAGCTTGAATGGAAGAATCAGCAGCCATTGCCATTACCAGTTTGTTAGTCTATTATCACATAAAACCACAGGCTGAGATCCTTTAGACTGTTCTTCATCCACCGCACTTTATTTTGTTCGTCCAATTTCCTGCTCTGTTGGAGTTCCTCCACTATGTCTAATCTCTCTTCTGTAGGCCATCCAGTACAAGACCATTCTGATACTGCTTGTTAAATACTCCCTGTTCTACTCTACTTGAGAAGCATTCATAAGAAAAACAAAAAAGTATGTCCATGATTCAACAGATTGACTTCTTAATTATTATTATTTACTTTTTCTGAGTGTTGTGCCAATCAAATATTATCCATTTCCCTGATCTGGTTTACTGTCAGTACAAGAAAGGCAGCAGAAATTAAATGGCTAGGGAAGCAAGTGGCATTATGGAGTTATGCTGGATTAATCATGGTCTCAGGCAAGTTATGACTTAGGAAGCTCATGTAATGTTTTAGCAATTTTTGTGCTATTATAATGTAACAGGTATAACAAAAAGATTATTATACCAGTGCATAATTTAGACATTACCTTCTTCCACATCCAAATGTACCTTTAAATAAGTTCAGAAAGCAAAAGATCAAGTCTAGCCACAGTATCCCTATTGCCTTCAAACAAATAGCTAGACATATACGTTGGGATGAACTACTGTCTTTACTAAAGGAATCCTTCATTTTCAAGTAGCATGGATGCAAGCATATTTTGTGATGAAAGTTGCCATAGACCCAAGGTATTATTAGCATAGCTACTGTCACTGAAGTATACAATAATCAGTAAGCTTCTTAAAAAACAAAAACCAAAACCACGACCCAAAACAAAACTTGCATACATTCCATGCCTAGTTAAAGAGAGATTTGTAGTTCCTTTCCCTCCCTACAAATTTTCTATTAAAAATTCATGTTGTACTTCTAGTGTACAGCTCTTTCATCACTGTCTTTTCACATCACTCGGACCTCCAAGTTTCAGGCTTAGTTAATGAACTAAAATTATAAACATTTTCAAGTGGAGTTAAAGTGGAAGTGAACAAATAATACTGACAGGTTTATTAACCCTAAACAACTTATTTAATTTCAGATTAAAGACAGAAGAAATATCCCTTTCCTGTATTAAAAAAAAAAATCCAGTTTAAAGTGATATAAAGCAAGCCAAGTGAAGAAACTGAAAATGGGCACAGCATTATGATACTGAAATAAATAACTGCGATCTCTCTAATAATTAGCAAAACAACATGAAAGTGATAAAGTAGTCTTCACCACTACGACGCCATACCTAAAAGGGATGTGTTGGTCACAAACTGATGATTTAGCTTTATGCAAGTCATTCACTAGATGATTTGACAACTGTGGAACAGATGCTGCATACCCTTCCATTCAAAGCTGTTTTCCAGCAAAAAGGAAAACTCCTGCTTAAACAATACATTATTTCTAGAAAAACAGTGATAAAAATGTCTTGAAAACATGAGCCGGCCATTTTTATTTTTTTTTTCTTCCTGTGCTTGAAGTCTTCAACAATGAAAAAAGGCACAGCATTTTTTCAAGCAGCTGCAAAAGCTGAAGTATGCACAATCCCTTTATCACGATCAACAGTTCCCTCAAGTGAAAAAAGTTAAGAAATCAGACTCCTGCCCAGTGGGAAACAAAAAAAAAAAAAAAGACCTTGCTCTTGCCTAAGTACTTTACCTAGGAGGAGATGTCCTGTCATGTACAAACACCACCTTAAGACACTTTCAGGCTTCTCGCAGAGTACAGAAACGGAACAAGACTCTGTAACAGCAACTGGCCGTCCCTGCATACAGTGTCACAGCCTCAGCCCCGCTGTAAGACACCCGTACAAACAGACACCTGAAGCGACACCATCCTACAGGGGAAGGCCAAGTCGCCCCCGTCTCGGGGGGGCCGGCTCCTCCCTCCCCCCTGAAGCCCTGCCGCGCCCCCCCCCCCCCCGACAGGTTAGCGGGACTCCCCCGCCACCGCCACACGAGCCGGGGGCAAGAGGACAACGAGCAGGACTTAACCCCGACGAAGGGCCGGGGTGAGCACCGCTCCGCGACAGGAGGCCAGCGGGAACCCGCGGCGTCCTCGGTAGGGACGGAAGGAGGAGCCCCGGGGAGGGCAGAGGCGGCGGAGAGGGAAAGCTCTGGGCAGGGGCAGAAATAAAGCTTCGCCCAGGAACAGCCCGCAAGCCCTGCCACAGCCCCGTCGCCGCGGCGGAGAACGCGGAGAGGCGCCGCGGCAGAGCGAGAGACGGGAAAGGGCAAATTACTCCGCCTTACGAGGAGGCGCCCCGCTGCCTCAGAGCGGCCGGGATGTTCCCAGGCTGCCAGCAAGTCCCAGCGGAAAGCCAGGCGCCAGGAGACGGCACCGGGCAGGCGGACCGGCCCCGTGGTGACGGCCTCTAGCCGAGACGGAGACCCGCAGCAACGCCGCCGGGGTCTCCGCGGGGCTGGAGCCGGGTGCCGGTTGGGGCCGTCGGGCGGGAGGGGGCCACACTCACCCCGCAGCGGTAGACCTTGTTGGCCCGCTTAATCTTGATGTCCAGCGCGGTGCCCATCGCCGCCGCCGCCCGCTGTCACCTGGCGGCGCGCTGTCACGTGACCTGGCCCGCGCGGGGCGGGAGGAAGGGGGAGGGGAGAGGGCAGGAGTCCTTCCCAGTCACCCGCTTCCGCCGGCGGGGGGGGGGAGGTGTCTGTCCAATGAACATCCGGGTCTCCAGCGGCGTCATTTCTCAGCTGGTGACTCCGCTTCCCGGTCGGCTCCGCCCGCTTCCTGGTAGTCATAACAACGGGGGGGAGGGGGCAGGGGGAAATAGGGGGGAGCTTCCCGCCGGGCACGTCGGCGCCTTTCCGCCGCCGCGGGGGCGGGGGGGATGGAGCCAAGAAGCTGGTGACGCGCCGCGCCCCGAGGACTGCAGCTCCCGGCGTGCTCGGGGCGCCGGCAGGGCCTGCAGTGGGCGAGGGGGCGCCGCCTGGCCTGGTGGGGCCTGTAGGCGGCGCCCGCGGGACGGTGGCGCGTGCGCAGGGCGGCTCAGCCTTAACGGTCCAGCCCGCGGGAAGGGGTCTCGCGCGTGCGCAGCCGTTGCCGCTGAGCGGCGCGCGCGCGCTGCCTGTTGGCGGGCGCGGCGCGGCCGAGGCGGTGGGAGGGCGGCTGTCCGCCCCTCGTAGCCCTGCGGGTGGGCCTGGCGCCTCTCCCCACGGGCGGGTTGCCAGTATCAGAGAGGCTGCCTAGTCAGGCGCGCCTGTAACGGCGGCGGTGGCCGTGTTGGGCTGCGGGGTCGCCCCGCCCCGCGCCGCCTGGCCTGGGCGTCTTGCGAGCGGCGGGCGCGACGGTGCGGGCTGGCGCGTCTCAGTGCTAGCGCTCCGGGGCTGTATTCCAACTAGTGCAGTAACAATGGGAAATAAGGAAAGGCTTCAGAGCCTTTATACTTCTGGCTGGTGTGAAGGGGGCTAGTCTTACGTGTGCCTCACAGTCATAACCTGTATTTGTGAGGATTGAGTTTGTCTCTGTTATATTGAATTTCAAAATACATTCCAGCCTCTGTTTTCGAAGTTGTCTGTGACTTGACAAATTTAAGAACACAATGTCCTGTAAAATACACAGTGAGAAAAACGCATCATAAAAACCTGAAGCAAAGAAATACCTGGCCTGGAAAATGTTGCAGGTGAACAGCTAATGTGTGTGGTCTTGTTTTAGGACTGAGAGATGCTTCAGTCTCTTAAGAGATGCGGACCACAGGTACATAATTCCTGTGACTTCAGTGGGACCAGAAATTGTCCATCTGTCCACCTACGAAGCATGAACCTAGTTATGAATTGTAATCCTTTTCTAAAGTCATTATTCTTACCATGTTAAAAAAGTCAGGGCAGCCATTTCATTGAGGTGTTACAAGCAGAAGCCAGCCTCAGAGTCTAGCAACACCCTTCTTGCCTCAGGTGGGTGGTGGGTCTTCTTTAATTCCCTCTTAAACTAAAGCTTGGTGGGGTAGCAGGGGGTTGTGATTGATTTCTGGTTTTTGAGTACTAACAATCAAAATAACAATCACTGAAAGCCTGAACAAAAAAATCTGGAAGTGGACTACGCAGCTGCTGTAAGCTGGCTCTGCTATAAAAACTGCATGAAGCGCACAGCTGAAGGGTAAAGACGAATTTGCCTGTGGAATGCTGTCATCCCAGAAGTCTTTAGATGGCCCAAGACAGACGCTTGGGAAACTATTTGTTGGTGGCGTTATGGATCTTTGGAGTCTGATTGCTAGAGCTCGTTCTCTTGACCAGAGCTTGAAGACTACTCTCCTAGCATTTTCATTACTGTTCGCAGTGAGAACAGGTAATGCAAATGAGCCTAGATGACATTAGAGAATTAATAAACTTTTGAAGGACTCTAAAGTTCTCTATTTTAATTTTATTGCCTACTATAAATAACGGTGTTTAAATTTTAAAGATTAGTATTTAGAAGTAGCAATCTAAAAAGAAAAATTTTCTTAAGCTTCACATAGTTTTGAAAATAAAAAAAATTTAAATAAATACAGCCCCTTATCAGTGCTGGAAGTACCATGGCCCACCAGCAGCGTGCAGAGAGACCAGTTCCTGAGCAGCTCTAGAAGTGACAGGAAAGAAGCACTCACAGGTTGCATGACGCAGTCTGCAGCGCTCCAGGTCTGCATTCCATCCTCTGGGCTACTTGACGCCCAGAAGGTGGTTCTGTCCTGTTCCTCCTCACCCCTACAGACACTTCCATACTGAAGGGGACACCTCATCACTGTGCCCCCTGCCTGCTCGAGCGCTTGCGGAAAGCTTGGCAGAAACCAGTGTGTGCTCTTGTAATTGGGAGCATCTTTGGGGAAAAGAAGTGAGGTGTCGTAAGTTGTTCCACATTCTGCAGAGTGTTTGTTTCAGAGAGGAGAGAATGAGAGTGGTCAGGGTAAAGAGAAAGGAGCATTTAACTTTGATTACTGAATATTAGTAGCATGCCTTATATAGCTAGTTACTGTTGTTAGTTACTGTGAGGCAGGTAAAGAGGGATTTGTTTCTTTTTTTCATTTTTTTTTTTTACCCTAACAAAGGAGAACTAGAAATAAAAAAATACCAGCCTAGACAGTATAGCTGCCTTCCACGTATGTAGATTTTTCCGCCATCACTTTCACCATCAAGTGTTTATCATTCTTAGGAAACTTTTTTAAAGGTACTTCAGTTACTCATTTCTAGGAACTGAAGTCTCATGTCCAGAAAAAGCTCCCGTTGGTACAAGCTGTAGCTGCCCATCTGCCTAGCAACACAGATCATCACAAACAAACTGCTCTGGAGCACCCTGGCTCCCAACGAGTGCCGTCTCCAAATATGGTCTCTGTATTGACAGTTCAACACTCTTAGTGCAGTTCGTTCTGCCAGCATTGGATGTCTCCTTCACGGCCGTGACCTCTGATGCAAGGTATGTTCTGGTGAGGCTGTTGGCTAAAAGAAAAGAGATTTGCACACATGGCCGTCGGTGTTTCTAAATGTCTGGACCGAGCTGATACTAGTTAGGCAATTAGAGATGCCCTAGCCAAATACCGAGCTCATCTCTTCAATTCAGCTTGCCAAAATCTGACACTGGTTTTTACTGTTACTTTCTTGTGATCGTCCCTTCCTGTTTGAACCCCTTTTATCCTGAGATATAAAAAAAAAAGGTTTATCAGAGTCAAATCCAACTCTTCAAGGGGAAGATCATGAGCCACCAAGTTACCATCTCCTGTATTATTTGTTTCTGTCACGTTTCTAGTTACAGGCCTAACTAGAACCATTCATAGGAACTGATTTCTTTTGATTGATCCAAGTTACACATTTACTTTACCTGAGTATCCACCTCATACTGAATGGTTTTGGAAGATTTCAGCAAAATCAGTTAAACAGCTCAAGTTTGAGAGCAAAGGCTTGAAATTTGGCAATGAGTCTTCTCATTGTCAGGAGGGTGCTGCTTCTGTCCACTTGAAAAATCCACTCCAAATTTGGAGAGATGGTGACACTGAAAATTTTAGGCTTCGTTTGGCCAACGGAAGGTCCCTCAGAAAGTTGCAAACTGTTTTTTGTTTGCACCAGCCACTCTCCAGGGTGAAGGTGCAGAACCAATGGAAAGGGAAAAGAGGGTAAAGGGGCTTCTCAGGGAGGTGGGAAGGCAGCTCACCTGTCACCACCGCCTGCGTGGCACCTGGGGCCAAACGCGGGGCTGACTCCCTCTGAGGGCAGACCCAGGCACATGGTCACAGCTTACATCACTCTGAGGCAATTTAAGTAGCAGCGGTCTGTGATGGAGATGAAGATAGTCCCAACAGGTTATGCGGGTGTGTATCACCCCTGTGCCATATAGTGGAATTTGGGAGGTATTTTTGCGGCTTTCTTCAGCTTTTAGGAATTTGGAGGTGCTAATTAGATTCTGGAGTTAAAGAACCAGAGGTTAGGTAACTACAACTTTAAGGTTAATCTGCATTCCTTAGGTGCTCTCTCTTTAAGCTTGTTTTAATGACAAAATCATACCCAGTATTTCTCTCCCTTAAAGTAGTTCTTTTATTCCCCCCTTTTTTTGTGTTTGTTTGTTTGTTTTGGGGTGGTTTTGTTGTTTTGGTTTTTTTAACACAGTTTTATTTAGGAGACCTGAATTAGTTTAAAAATGTACTAGCTACTTTGATATGACAGCTCTTTATTGCTTAATTTATATAATTGTTACTGTTGTTGGTTCATGCAGTGCTGCATTCAGCTGCAAGAATAAGATTAAATAGATATATTCTGTTTATTCATGAATTTATCACAAAGAACTAGAAGGGCACATATTTTGCTTGAATTCATCTTGGATGTAATTCTACTTGTGGAGTTAACCAAACCCAAACCTGACTTTGAATTTCAGTTGGTGTTTTCAAGTTTTGCTGAGCCTGAACCAGAACTGAACTAGAAAAACTCTGGTAACAGATAAACCTAAACTGAAACCAAATGGAAAAATTATAGTAACTTCAGTAGAATCATACATACATTTGTTTTCTGCATGTAACTGATCTCCTTTGGGACATCATTTTAACAAATATTTTTAAATTGTTTAGAATGAACAGACATCTATATTTGCCTCAACCCAGAGCTGAAATGTACTCATTAATTGGTATAGAATGATAGCATTCATAACTTGTAATAAGCAAAATTTAGTCTATGCAAATTAGGTAAATGTCTGTAGGGAAGCTGAAACATTCCTTTTTATCTGCTTTTTCAATAGTTTTGAAATCTTTGCTTAGAGAACAGTGGTATGCTTAAGGAGTTCAGTGGGAGAAGTTGTACAGGTAATACAAAGTCACGACAACAGAAATGTATGTGAAAATTCACTACTTACCATCAGAATAATATGGAGTACGTACAACTGAAAGAGATCAGAGATAATTAAGTTAATAAAAAAGTAATTTCAAATATTATTCATCTATTGGACAATTTTTAGAGCATAGAGCACCACATGGTTTATATAAGCATATGTTTGATAAACTGAAAATTGTTTTTTAGAGCACCTGAGTGGAAAGGCTATTCTTTACTCCTAAGTAACACAAAGGAGTTACCTGAAGAAGTAATTGTAACTGATCCACTAAACACCAGGAAGCATATTGAAATTCATTATCTCTGGTGGAGAAATCATATCAAATCCCAGCACTGTAACATGTAAGTGGGGGTGTTTCTGAATGCCTCAGAAATGAGGAAGATAATAAAAAAAGAAATTAAAGTCTTCATACTACATATAGGGGCTATATACACATTAAATCTTATCAATGTTTTCTGAAACATTTCCCATTGCACAGAAGTTTCTTTTTCATTAAACTTATCCCTTAAAGTATATCAGACTTCAAAGAACTATGCATGTATATAAATAAGAAAAGGCTACAGAAGAAAACAAAATACACCTATTTGTTCTATTGTCAAAGTGGAAAAAGCTAGTCAAGATTAAACTAAGCTGAAGAAAAAACCATATGGAAGGTCTAAAGAAAGCCAGGTAGTACGTCATATTAAGACAAGTATAAAGAAGTAAATGCTCAAAGACTTGGAAACAAGAGACATAAGTAGAGTAGAAGAATGCAAATGTAGATTCTTTGTCCGTGTTAATTAGAGGACCATATTCAGCCACTAGAAAGTAAAAAGAACAAGGACTAGATTCCATGCTACTGAAATCTATAGAGCTTTTTGTGTTAACTTAGCGGCAGCATGATCAGGACTCCTTTAAAGAGGGTAAAACCGCTGCAAACTGATGCATCACAGGAAGTGTATGTATACCTAATTTTATTTGAGCCAGGTGACAAAGCAGTGCTGGAAGCTGAGGTGTTCAAAAAGCAGGAAATGGTGATAGGAAGGCGAGAAACTAGATGATATTGGTCAAGGAATTTGAAAGGTATTTAAGGATGAACTCATTTTCCAGCAGAAATGTAGAATTTTAAAAGGAATTATCTCAGAGTAAATGTCATTAGACAGTTTAAAAAGGGCTTGAACTGACTGAAAATTGCTCTGGGCTTTCCTTCCCTCTCAAAAAAATTAGCAAATTTGGAAAATAACATTATGAAATATGTAGGGGGTAATGACTTACAGTGGCTAAAACAAAAAAAGTGATTTAGACATTCAAAAAAATTATTGAAAGAGTCTGGCAGGAAAAGAACACAGTGACAGGCAAGGGCTTATGCTGAATAAGAGGTACTTTAGAATCAGAAAAAAACACTATAGAAATAAATGGTAATTTTTTCCTAGTGCAAAAGATTGATACTGGGTGTTGTGAGATTCTGTATGATGATGTGCAAGTTGATATCTTTAAGAATGTTGTGGAAAAAAATTCTTAATGAAATAGTAAAATTTGCAGACTTCTTTGTGAGAACTGATTGATATAAAGGAACTGTTTGGTAAGTTGCCGGATAGCCTATGGCATGATGCAAGTATGTAGAATAAAACCAGTAGAAGATTAAGTTGCACACTCCTACTGAAACTTGCATGTTCAGCCAGCAGCAATAAATTGAAGTAGGCAGTGTTAAAAAAGGGTTTTTTTAAAAGAATGTTAAAATAATATTAAAATAATCACACATAATTAATGTGTAAAATTGACTATTTGAGTGCTGATAGCACTTGAAAAATAATATGATATTTGTATAGATATTGAAAACATCCACAGCCATATTAAAAAAAAAGTGTTGCCCAAAATTTATTTGGGAGCTGGATATTCCGTAACTCTCTATGATGTATTTTTATGACAAGTTTTGGTCGATAGCAAAATCGTGGATCGATCAACTCACTAGTTTGATCTCACTTGATAGTTTTTTTTATGCCTGTGGTCATCAAGCCCGCTACTTAGGTCAGAGCAGCCACTTAGAGGATCAGAAATTGTCATGTTTTCCCAAGAAACAAGAATATGTGCTTGCTAATAATGCAATATAAACCTCACATTTTACATCAGCTTTTATAATCAGCAAGCTTTGCACATCTAAGTTTTGTAGGGGCCTCAAAGGAGACTTGACTATAACAGAACTTTTTAAGTTTATTTTTTTAAAATATTGATTTGGGACTGGAAACAAAATATCACTAACTGATATCAGCTGTTTACGTTTTAATGTGACATAAATATCTTCTAAAACTCAAGTCTAAAATCACTGTTTATGGATTAGTTTTTATCCACTGATGTTTCTTTCTGCTAGTTGTAAGGAGTGTATAATTGGGCATGCAATTTAAGTTATGTTAATGACTGGATATTCACAACCATACTGTTCTGATTGTTGGAGTGTGGAGCTAGCTGAGGTAGTACACAGATCTTCTGTAGTTTTATTCTTGTCACATAAAAGGAAAAACTATGTAACTTGGTCCCTAAAATAGCTTTTTCCTTCAGCATATTATAGATATGGTGGCAACGAGATACCATCACAAAATGTTGAGTGACACTATGCATTTTTAATTACATACTTTTCAGTATGTTTGGATAGCAATGTTTTAAAATGGAGTAAGGGATAGTATGGAAATTATTTTTAACTTTCATATAGACACACACATGTACACAGTAAAGTTATCTAGTAATTTTCAATGGCAATAAAGCACATATATGTATAAGATTCTTCTTAAAAACCATGCTAGTTTTCAGTTTTAGATCTCTTTCAACATTGCAGAGACAGATCCTCAGCTGCTGGTTGAACAGGACTTGGCACTGAGTAAGAACATCAGAGGAGAAAGAATCCTTTCATTGTGGAGAAGAAAATTTTTGTTGACTGGAACATGCAACACAACTCTTCTGCAAGGTAAATTCTGGCCTATAGGTTGGTTCTCTAGTATTCAAAGAGAAACCTAGTTTTCATCCTCTTGCTAATACTGGGCTACTCCAGCTTCTCAGAACATTATAAAGAAAGAGAGAAGAAGAGGAAGCCAGCATGCCTATACAACAAGGTAAGGGAGGTTATGAGAAGCAAGAAGGTATCCTTTGGAAAGTCTTTCAGAAATGCAGAAAACAGATGGATTCTCTGGGTACCCAGCCCACTGAGTTGGAAGACAGGGATGGGGAGCAGAATGAAGCTCCCGTAATCCAAGGGGAAATGGTTAGTGACCTGCTACACCACTGAGACACACGCAAGTCTATGGGGCCGGATGGGATCCACCCAAGGGAGGGAGCTGACGGAAGTGCTAAGCCACTTCCCATCATGTATCAGCAGTCCTGGCTAACCAGGTTGGTTCCAGTTGACTGGAGGTTAGCAAATGTGACGCCAATCTACAAGAAGGGCTGGAAGGAGGATCCAGGGAACTACAGGCCTGTCAGTCTGACCTCAGTGCCAGGGAATATTATGGAGCAGGTGACCTTGAGTGCAATCATGTGGCACATACAGGACAACCAGGTGATCAGGCCCAGTCAGCATGGGTTTATGAAAGGCAGGTCCTGCCTGACTAACCTGATCTCCTTCTATGACAAGGTGACCTGCTTAATAGATGATGGAAAAGCTGTGAGTGCTGTGTTTTTAGACTTTAGTAAAGCCTTTGACACCATTTCCCACAGCATTCTCCTGGAGAAACTGTCTGCTCATGGCTTGGATGGATGTACTCTTCACTGGGTAAAAAAACTGGGGGAAAAAACCTGGCTGGATGGTTGGGCCCAAAGGGTGGTGGTTGTGAATGGAGGTCAATCCAGTTGGTGGCCAATCACAAGTGGTGTTCCCTGGGGCTCAGTATTGGGGCCAGTTCTGTCTAATGTCTTTATCAACAATTTGGATGAGGGAATTGAGTGCACCCTCAGTAAGTTTGCAGATGACACCAAGATGGGTGGGAGTGTTGATCTGCTTGAGGGTAAGAAGGCTCTACAGAGGGATCTGGACAGGTGGGATTCATGGGCTGCAGCCAATTGTATGAGGTTCAACAAGGCCAAGTGCTGGGTGGGTCCTGCATTTGGGTCACAACAACCCCATGCAATGCTACAGGCTTGGGGAAGAGTGGCTGGAGAGCTGCTTGGCAGAGAGGGATCGACAGCCAGCTGAATATGAGCCAGCAGTGTGCCCAGGTGGGCAAGAAGGCCTACAGCATCCTGGCTTGTATCAGAAATAGTGTGGCCAGCAGGAGTAGGGAAGTGTCTGCCCGTCTGTACTTGGCATTGGTGAGGCTGCACCTTGAATACTGTGTTCAGTTTTGGACCCCTCACTCCAAGAAGGACATTGAGGTGCTGGAGTGTGACCAAGGAAGTGCAATGAAGCTGGTGAGGTGTCCGGAGCACAAGTCTGATGAGGAGCGGCTGAGGGAACTGGGGTTGTTCAGCCTGGAGAAGAGGAGGCTGAGGGGAGACCTTATTGCCCTTTACAACTGCCTGAAAGGAGGATGTAGCCAGGTGGGTGTTGGTCTCTTCTGGCAAGTAACAAGCAATAGGAAAAGAGGAAATGGCCTCAAGTTGTGCCAGGACAGGTTTAGGTTGGATACTGAGAATAACTTCTTCACTGAAAGGGTTGTCAAGCACTGGAACAGGCTGCCCAGGGAAGTGGTTGAGTCCCCACCCCTGGAGGTATTTAAAAGACAGATAGATGTGGTTGCTTAGGGACATGGCATAGTGTTGGACTTAGCAGTGTTAGGTTAATAGTTGGACTTGATGATCTTAAAGGTCCTTTCCAACCTAAACAATTCTATGATTCTGTGGTTCTATAAATTCTGTTACATTAATACAGTAACACAGATCATAACTGAGCTTGAGGAATGACTTGCAAGGACATGGAAAAAAAAAAAAAACCCAACAAAGCCGAGGTCCTTTTCTGTAAGTATTAGGAACAGCAGGCTTTCCACAGAGTGGGTAGGGCCTGTAGACCATCAGGGTGTAAAAGGAACACTCAGAGAAAGCAAGACCATAGGAGAAAAGACTACATTCATGTTCTTGCATCTGTGTTCACAGTGCAGCAACTTAGAGAAATCCAGAACTTTGCATTATTGGGAATTTAGGAGATCTATCTCAAATGTAACTGCAGGGCAGAAAAGGTTAGAGAACAAATATAAAATAAGCAAGACATTGTGGGGACCAGGTGGCCTCCATCCAGGAATTCTAAGAGAACTCGTGTCAAAAAGCTGAAGAACGAACTGCTGTATGTAACCCTACGTTTAAAACCCCTTCCCCTGTTAACCAGGTGGGGAAGGCAAATGTGAAGACCCAGGCAACTACACATGGGTGAGCCTGTTGTGTTGTCTACTCTGGACAATTAAGTAGTATCTATCCTACAGAGCAGAATCAATGGACACATACATAAATATGACATATCGAGGAACACAACACAGCTTTTGTTACATTATATCAAGTACTGCAGATCTATAATTCTTTGGTGATGTTAACATATATGTGGACAAGGGAGATCTCATGTTTAAGGGCTACTGGGATTTCCAGGGGCAATGATATCCCTAGTCAAAACTTTATTTAAAAAAAAAAAAAGAGGCAAAAAAAAAAAAGCACCTTTATTCAGTAAGAAGCAAGAGGAATGAATCAAAAAATGGCTAAATGACAGGAAACGGAAATAAAACAGAAATAAAAGGTCGGTTTTCACAGAAGAGGGAGATCACAAGAGGAGTCTGCAGGGACCTGTGCTGTGACTTGTGCTGCTTAATGTATTCATAAATGATCTGGAAAAAAGTGGGTGAGCAGTGAGATACCACAGATTGCTAATGATATTAAGCTATTCAGGTAAAGGAAAGTTAGAGGACAAATTGTGATGCAGGCTGACTGTGAAGAACTGAAGGAATGAAGAAAGACCTTACAAGACTGAGTGACTGCATAATAAAATAGCAGATAAATTTGATGTAGTTGTGTAAAGTAGTGCACGTGGCAAAAAAAAATACATATATACAGTGGTGATGGTCTGTAAGCTGGTTTTCCACTCACAGATGAGATCTTTGTGTTCTGATGAATATTTCTTTGAAAATATCAGCACAGTGTTCCTTTTTACTCAGAAAAACAAATTGAATATTTGGAATTATTAAGAGTGGAACAGAGAACAAAACAGAGAACACTGTAATACATCCGCCCCAGTATCAATCCATAGTTCTCTGTATATTGAGCAGTATGTACAGTTCTTTCCTTCACATCTCAAAAAGGGCGTAATAGAGCTGGAAATGATTCAGAAAAGGTTTGACAAGGATAACCAAAAAACCAGAATGGTTCTGTATGAGCTATACCTACAGGCTCTTAACTCTGAAAAGCAGATGACTGAGGGGAGATACAACAGAGGTTTATAAAATCACCAGCGGCAGAGAAAAGATGAACATGGAGACACTGTTACTGTCTTTCTCCAATGTAAGTACTAAGAATATTAATGAAGCTGGTAGGAAGCATGTTCAAAACTAAAAGATGGGCTATGTGGTTTTAAGCTGTAGACATCTTTGCTGCAAGATACTGTAAGATGCTTCAAGATGCTAAAGGTTTAGGAGATAAATCCAACTAAACAGATTAACAGAAGAAAAGACCGTTAAATGTAAGGGCTGTTAAATAAGAAAACATCACCCGCTATCCACACTGCAGAAGCCTCCAGACTGCAGAGTGCTGGACACTGGGAGTACCTGGGGACAACACACTTACCTTGTTCATAAGCTCTTCCTTGGGCATCCTCTGTTGGCTGCTGCTGGAAACCAGATACCAAACTAGATGAGTTTTACGTTCTCAATGTAGCAGTTCTTCATGCAAATACTATAGAAAAGAGAAGATTCAGCGGCCATGAGATTTACCATTACAACATGATTTAGAGTCATGAAAGGCTGGGAGAAAGACCGATGACTTCAGGAAGAAAAAATTTTAATCCCTATAGCTGGAAAATAGTGTCAAAACCAGTTAAGCAGTGAAGTAGGTCACCCGTGTGTAAATACCTAACACCATCCCTCTGCAGGGAAGGCATGCTGGTGTCTGAGGGTTCTGCTGGTGATCACTGGGACAGCTGCTAGCTACAAAGGCGTATCACTGAGCAGAGCGAGAGAATTAACTTAGAAAGCAAGAAAAGAAAGAAAGAGCACATGGTGGAAGAGAGGCTACCTCCTTGTAGGAGAAGAGGCCACCTCAAAATCCTTCTCCAAACAGAAAAGGAAAATCATCATGAGTTGTCCAATACATTTTGTTTTTTCAGGTGTCCGCTGCCATTGTGAGAAACAGAAAAGACAAGAGCGCAAAGGTGGGAGGTAGTAATGCAAGAGGAAGCATGACCGTCAGATGAGAAGAAAATGTCATTTCCTCCCTTTGTGTTTGTATACTCAGAACTTCTCTCCTTTCAGATGTATGGTAGTCGTGGCATAGTACTTCAGTGCAGCCTGAATGAAAACCTTTCTATTCATTTGCATAAAGGTAACATGAAAACAGACTGTATCAAAGATGCTTATCTTACCTCAGCTGTTTGCACATGCACCAGATTACGACGCTTGCTGCACTGAACTGTATTAGCTAAGGCGGTAGTTGAGTATCCTTTCTAATCTCCCTTTTTCATAATTTAAAAAATCCTTTTGCACTTAGAGCTTTGCGTGCTTTGTTTCAAACTCAAGAGTTACAGGGAAACTTAAGCAAAATCAGTTATTTTTTACTTATATAGCATGAAGGAAAATACATTTTCCATTAGTTGCCAGTTGAAATGTCACACAATCAATAATGCAAAAGATGAAATTTGGCTTGCGGGGCCATTAAGGAAAGGAAAACAGTCTAAGTCTGGAGAAAATCAAATCATTCTGATGCTTCAGGTATTTAAAACCGAAATATCTATATTTATGCAGTAAAAGACACTATTCATTCTAGGTGATATATAGCTAAAATTGTTTATAGTGCTATATGAATATCAAGCTGCTGTAGTACTGATGACTCTCATCACAAAGTTACCTTACACCCTTAGTAGTGGCCTTAAAGGATGATTTGGTTCTAACTATTCATAAACCGGTCTACTGCCATTGACATTTCTGCTACAAGAGGTGTGCTATTTTGGAGGTGGTAGGTCCAGGCCCCCATGTCTCTCCTATCCGAGTAGGGGACTGGAAAGGTGACTGTATCTAGAAGGTTAGGGCTGACAGCTCCATCGGTAATCTGTAAGCTCTAGAACTTAAGTGTGATCTGTGTACCACAGGTATGTAGAATCTGTGTCAGACAACAAACCCTGATACTTGACTAGGAATACGATTAATTTATGAATAGCTTCATTTTATTTAAATAAATGTGTTTATTCTTCCTATAACCATAAAAAGAAACAAGTAAAAGAAGATGTAATTTGGGAGTCATAGCAAAACTATAAGGTGGTTCTGTTGGCTCTGAAGAAGCAGTGACTTACCACCTTTTTTGTCAGAACTAACTGTGGCAAAGTCACTAACAGAATTTTGCGATACAACGGGAAGCTGTTGCAGAAAGCCCTGTTTTCTGTAATTTATGATACTCTGTTGGGAAAAAGAACAACAAATGCTTGGAAAACTTCCC
Source organism: Gorsachius goisagi (assembly GCA_018403395.1). Lineage (NCBI taxonomy): Eukaryota > Metazoa > Chordata > Aves > Pelecaniformes > Ardeidae > Gorsachius > Gorsachius goisagi. Next base: position 184,232 of record BOSO01005605.1, read on the forward strand.
TAATTCAGAAGTAACTTCTAAGCAATTTTTTTTTTCTTCTGTGGAACACATACAGCGATACTTGTCTGTAAAAAAATTGTATATTGTTGTCTCTTTGGTTAAGAAGTAAATGATGCTCAGGGCCATCTGGGGTTTGGGTAATAATTAATGACACAGAGTTGGGATATTTACCATAATTTATTATACACTTATGTTACTGCCCTGAAAAGCAACATGAAAAAGACAACAAAAAGTTCTTTCTTGTGAAAATCTAAGCTAGAAGTATTTTTGCTGCTGTTTTCAGCCTTTTAAACTTGCATTTGGTTTGCAGTTGCTTATAAATTTCCCAAACTGAAATATTACCCTTCCCAAAATGACCCCAACGTCTCCATATTTCTTCCCCTGTTAAAAAAAAAAAAAAAAAAAAAAAAAAAAAAAAGGAAAAAACCAAATCAGCCTGAAGCAACACTCAGGACAGAAAACTTCTTCCAAGTAGTTAAAGCTTGGCAAATCTATAAACAATGGAAAACAAACAAACAAAAAACCAAGGATTAGTTGGATGTTGGCTCAGCCTGAATGTTCTGGACACACACAAAAAAACCCCCAAAGCACCCAAAAAGCAAGGCCAAAAAGGTTTCAGCCATTTCTCAGAATGAAGTTAGGAGGAAATACATTATTTTAAATTTCTGTAAACCCCTTAGACTTTTAACTGAAAACTCAGTCCTCTGGAACCTGGTTTTATTAATCAATATTGGTGCTGCCCTGGTGTCATAGTGAATTTTTCTGTTCCTTTCAGATTTACCCCAAATCTCGTATTAAGAGTGTTCAAGGCTCTGACCACCATGCATGCAAGTACAACATGTCCAGGATACCCGATGAATTCCACATGTGTAGAATATGGTCCTGCATCACATATACAAGAGAGTCTGGTCTCGGTGACTGCATTGCCATGTGCATAAATTGATTATATTCACTGTCAGGCTTAGTGAACACTGGCTTTGGGACCTATTTGAAACCAGGACTTGGTTCTTGCCCCAGGGCTTAAGAAGACACTCCTTCTTATTATCCTCCCAAAGCAAAATTATGCATGTCTAAAGCACAAGGAGCAGGGTTACTGTGGGTCAGGGGGTAGGTACAAATGGAGGAAAAAAACAATCTCTGGGGTATAGGAGATGATAGAGTCAGATGGTACAGACAGGAGATTCAACCTCAGCAAAAGAAGTGTCTGTAAGACTAGCCTTGGGCCACAGGCCTCTTCCAATAAATACTGCTCTTGCCATTCATTCTCACATTAGTACTATCAGCCCTTGCTTTACATTTTTGATACATCCTGTGATGTTTTGTAGTATCAGGACTCTGCCCAGTTTAATAAAAAGTGAGTAAATTCCCACAGCACAACTCAAATATAACATCTTATTTCATCTAGTTGAGCATTTGATCAGGGTAGCTGGCTATTGGAGAGGTACGTGCTCTGTTCACTGGCCACTGGCATTAACCTAGCAATTAAGAGTAGTATTTAGAGTAGTTAAGTACCAGGAAGGGGGAGTTTGTAATTATAAAACAGAAGAGCTAAGTAACACAGTGTTCTGTACTCTGTTTCACATAGGAAAGAAAACTGTACACTCTGTCCAGTCCAGATACAAAGTACCCATGCAAATTTGACCACTGTTTTTTATTAGTCTTCCATTTATATAACTGGCACTGTGTAATTGGTATTTTATTAAATGCATATAGTCTAGTTCTTCAGAACATGTATTAATTCAGACTTCTAAGTGTCAAATATGGGATTTACATTCGATACCAATACACCTAGGATAAACTTAAAAAGTCAAAGTAAGTATGTTACATTTTCTTTTTATACTATACTACTACGGATGCTTCTTGGCTACTGCAAAGATAGATAGGGTTGTGTTAAAAAACCAGCTTAATTAACATGTGAGATTTTCTCTGAAGTTAGTGGGATTTTAGTATGAGCATTCACAATTTAGTTTTTAGGCACTGAATTTTCTATATGCTTTTCATTTAGCTTTGTTATAATTTTTAACTGGAAGTCTTCAAAATTATATTATGCTTGAAATTTGGCTACAGTCCAATTTCACCTACCTGAGGTAATATCATTAAAAAACTCCTTTGTCAATACATACAAAATTCGGTTGAGGCTTACTGTGAAAAGACCTGCTAAAACATATAGGTTGGAATGGGTTTGAAGCAATTTTTTCAGCTTTTGTTTTTCATAACTGAGTTTTATATACCAAGAGATAAACTTTATGTGCTGTGAGCATAACTGTTATGTGCTCTGCTTATAAACTCGATGATGTGTGCACTCATAAGCAAGATAGTCTGTGCATTCATAAACTTGATGGGCCCTACACATAAAAATATTAGCTATCTGGAGTTATGTTAATTTTTTTCTCCAGAAGGGAAAGAATTTATGGGCAATGCACTTAGCAGAGAACAGAGAAGTGGTTTTGTGCAACCACTGGCATAGTGAGATTCATGTGCAGCTGCTGCTGAATGAAATCTTTCACATCTCTACAGACTTGCCACCTTTACCCAGTCCGTTCTACAATTTAAAAAATGACAGATTTCTTGTGAATGACACATATCTTGTGAAACGGTTTAAAATACTATTTATGAAATACCACCAATGCAAATGCACAAAACCCAGCAACAAACGAAACAGCAGTAGAAGTCCTCTTTCTCCTCTGCTCACAGTCAGGTTTCACAGCATTTAGGCAAACAACACACCTCATCTTCAGTTATGCTACTAATGCTTGCCAGTATTCCATCATCCCCAGTATAAAACATTTTTTTCCATACATCATATAACTGTATCCACCTTCGACAATTAGTACTTGGTGCAGATAAAGGTCAGCTGAAGGAGGTCTGTACTATTTACATGCACATAACAGGAGTAATGTGATTGCCGGTCGTGGTGAATAAAGTCAAACATAGTTCAAAAAATGTTTCTTGAAAGCCAAGCCACCCCGTTTAAGAGCCGAAACGCAGTTTTAAACGTTTACATTTAAACTCGATCTAAGACTTCATTCAGAAATGCACTCAAACTTGTTGACACTGATAACACTTGACCACAAGTTTAGGCAATCTGTAGTTACGACTTTGTCAGTGTGTAAACATATCCTAAACAAATGAGCGTGACTGCAGGCGTTTCAGACAGCTGTAGCACACCAGTGTACTAGCTGCGCATCTTGTGTTGCCGTAGATTTACTCAATGTACAAAGCCTGGGACTGACCCTAATAAAACAACACGTGACAATACGCGCTCCTGCAGAGGGAAAACCACTAATAAAGAACAGTCCAGCTATCTATTCTGCAATGCTTACGGACCAGTTCTTGCCCAGCGAGTGTTGCCAAAACGCAGGCATCTGGCCAGCTCAGGATTTCCTGAACTGATTTGGAGATGGTTCAAGCCATTTTTTGTTAAGGTCTTTTCACAAACATATCTGTGCTGAATAAATGAACAATCAGACCTCCTGACTGCAACTGAGGAAAAAAAAGGATGCCTTACCCCAGATTCTTTTTGGGAGTCTGAAAGCCATAATCTCTCCAACCTTTTTTTTTTTCTTTATCCTGGCAGTTCAGCTGGCAGTTAGTGTAGTATTAGAGACCCAGCAGAAGGGAATTTGGGGTGGAAGTCGCTAACACCGACACTAGGAGATAGATAGCTATGTAGCTTCCTTAAAAAGAGTGGGGATGGAGAACTGTAAGGTCTAACAGAGTCAAGCCAGCCTAACTCATTGCAAACCATCTGGTGACCTTCTGGACTCATCCCCCCTATTATACCTCTAAGGGGAACTGGGACCTGACTTAACCACAGGAAGAGCGGGGCTGGCTGACATGCTAGCACCAAATTGTTTGTATGACATTATTCTTCCCATGCCAGTGTCAGATTTGTGTCCACGTGTGCGCTTCCCCCCCCAGGTGCTTGTGGCATTCTGCCCTCCCCAGACTGTACAGGCAGCCTGGGGAACCTACAGCGGGAATACTTAAGGGATATCCTTGCAGCAGCAGAAAAACCCTGCCCAGCAGCCAACGTGCTATTTTAGTAGCTCGGTTCTGGTAGGACTACTACCCCTGTGGGACTTGACACCGCAGGCCCGGCTGGCCGTACCACTGGTGTGCAGTACTGATCATGATGAGGTGGGCAGGGGCCTTTCTCCGCATAAGGTCAGCACCAACCTTGCCTGCCTTGCCAGTTCCCTGGAATAGCTCACGAAGGTGAAACTGCAGGCCCCTAAAAAGCGTGCCCTACAAAAAAAGGAGTGCTGGCCCACATAGCAATTAGCCTACATTAGTGCTGCCACAGAATATGCTCGAGGGCCACAACGGTGTGGATAGCCAGGGAACCGAGTCTGAAATACACATTATGGGAAGGTAATGTACATACGGCTGATTTTTTATACGTGCGTATTGGAAAGAAGCAAACTCATCTTACCCTGGTTTCATAAGGCCGAGCGGACTGCTTCTTGATTAGACCCTCAGTCCATCACTCGTAGTAATTTTTTAACTCCTGGTAATGATCGTCCACCTCACGATTTGACAGACCCGTCTTGGGCAGAGATCTCGAATAAAAGAGGTTCAAAGAAGTTTTGTGAAAATTGGTGTGGCTGGGTCGAGGATTGATCGTGGTTAATTAGTTAACCATTTCTCATTCTGAAAAACTGAACTGTAAGCTGACCTGCTAATGCTTCTGTTTGGTGGGCTAACTGGCTGACCTGCACGCGTGTAACCCCAAATAAGTCACAGGTCACAGTCCCCTTTGCTCAACAGATAGTGCAGGGTCACATGCTGGAGCTTTGGGGTAGTTCAGTGTCTGAGGTACAAAGGGAACCAGAAAACCTGAAATAATATATTGGACTGGGAGGAAATGGAGGATCTGGGAGCTTCTACAGCTCGAAGAATGATTTCTTCGTATGGTGAAATGCCATAAGTGGCAAGTTTAGAGAAATGTAATCTAAAACTTGTCACAGTTTCTTTTTCGTAGCTCACAGGAGGTTTTATGGTCATGTAGGCACCTAGCAGAACATAGTTCTAAGAACTTTCTTGAACAGTTTTGTGAAGTCAGGGTACTGCAAACATCACGTGTTGGAACTTCATAGACAGTATACCTCCGGAGGGAGCACAAGAAGCTTTCTCCTGACAGCAAGAACAAAGTTTTCATTTTAGCCAGCAAAAGCCAGCATGTGCATTCTGCTGCACAATGACAGAGTAAGGAAATTGTATTTTGTACCACTGGGTAAGTTTCAAAAGAAGCTGCCACTGAAGAACCTAATTTTAACAGGACTGAGGACAGCTTCTGACTTTTCCAGGAATTCCTACGGAGAAGCAAAAGCTTCATACTGAACAGGCGTAGGTAGATTCAACTTAGCTATGTTACGATCAGCAGGACCAAATACAAATTTTTAGAGAAACATGAGTTGTGTTGTACTCATCCTTTTGGATGTGAGTGAAACTTTATGGTTAAATTAACGTGATGTCTTTTTCATCTTTCCAAACACAGGGAAACCAGATCCCTCTAGAAATAGGAAACTGAGGATGTAGAGGAGTTCCCGAAGGGGAAATACTTGACATTGTAGCACTTGATTTGCAAAATCTTTAAAGAATCACAGTTCTTCAGGATGCCTGATTTTAACAGAAAACTGTTCTGCACTCCTCAAATGTCCTTATCATGGAAAGTGATTTCAGAACTTCTGTGGTACCACTTTATAGTATACGTTTCCCTTAGAATAAATAACACAGCCTCTTTCCCAGAGGCTTCTTCCCCAAAAAACTCCTCTGTTCTGGGAAGGACTTTGAAACTGGAGCGAGGAACTTGTCATACTTAGGAGTGTGATCTTCAACCTGCCTCTTTATAGAGTGAGAACACCAAGGAATACAGGACTGCCGTTCAAGAGAATATCAGAGAAAACTCAGGGAGTCGCACAATTTTTTTCGTAGCAAGCCTCATCCGGCAGCAACAGCAGCAATTCCAGGACCTTCTGGTCCAGAGGCGTGCCAACCTACACAATATGCAGTACTAGCTGTCAATCCAAACCCTGTACTATCAAAGCCAGGCTCTGATGATGACTCAAAAGTGTATCTATCTACATTGGAATAGGTTACCATGGCAACCTCTCTGGCCTAAAAAGAGCTGGACCACATTAGTTACTTAGCAGCACCTTTTTGACAGGCGAAACACAAGCTGCTCGCTCCAGATGATGGTTTGATTTAGAATTAAGTCTGTCTGAGAGCTGCCATGGTGTTCTCTGAAGTGTTGATGATGTAACCCCAAGAGAAGAACTTCTTCTGGGACTTAACTTCAGATTGTGCACCAGAGGGATTGAGCTATATGGTGGCTTTGCCTGAGAAACGCAAGTTAACAGAACTGTTGACATCATAATCTTTTTTCTGTATTATGAAGAAATCCTTTCTGAAGATCTTCTAAGCTGGGTCTGCTGGCCTAAGAAGGCCACTTTTGCAGAGGATGTGCAGGATACCGAGGATTATTTAAATTGCTACTGGCACAACAGATCTTCTAGATTGAAACTTCTATTCAAAGCACAAACATGAAGCCCTGGGCAGGTCAGAGTGCCCATGACTGGTGCAAAAATGGTCTGTAGTTCAGACAGAAATGCACACACTCCGAAGGAAAAACCACTTGGCTACAAGGGCTTTTTAGGGTTTGGAACACAGAATGAAGACTTCCAGAATGTATGGACCCCTCTACTCAATGTAGCAAGGTTGAAAAGGGAAAAACTGGGATGTATTACCCATGGTCACACTCCACTCTCAGGCAACAGTGTGGCTGAAACAACAGAAAGAGTATCTGTTGTTTGAAGCAGGAGGAGATGGAACTAAACTGATAAGATACTGAACAGCTTCCACAGGCTTGGAAAGTACTTAGCCCCTTAATTAGGGAATCGTCTTCATCCCCCAAATGGTAGAGATAGTGTTACCAATATAATATGTGCTCAGGTCACAAAAAAGACTACTGATGCAACTACAGTGCTTTAAGTCTATGACTGGCAGAATGCTGGGCTGAATAACTAAAAAGCTATTTGAAAACACTAGTTATGTGAGTAGACATTCATAACTTAAGAGTTATGAAGTCTTGGTAATCTTTGACAGGAAGTGAGGAAGGTTCTGAAATTACATATTGCTTCCAAAATCTGGGAACCGAGGTAAGTAAATCTGCCATCATATGCAGACTTGTAGACTATGCCCATAGTCAGAGGCAAACAAATGAACCAACGAATAAATGAGCAGCACTGGCCACTGGGGATGCAAGATGTGCCATGTTTAGCACACCAGTGGTCCATCCACTTCAGTACCGTCTCTTGCGCAGTAGCTTTCACTACCAGAAATTTTAAAGAAAATTATTATAAACCAGACAGACCTACCTAACAAGTAATTCCTTTTTATTCTTTACTGGGTAGAAGACTCAAAGGGTGAAAGTAACATTATCTAAATTTTCAGCTTTTCCTTCTGATATATTGATTTCTTTAATCTATTCCTTTAGTAAAACAGAAAGTAAATTGGAACACACAAATACTTCTTTATTACTTTATTTTGATCTGCCATGCCATATTCTATTGTTCTTCACTTAGATGACAGTCTGTGGTTTTCCCCCCAGATATCAAGAATAGCCATCAGTCTGGGAAACCCTTTGTTTCTGTAGCATACTTTCTGTGGTAGTCCTGCACCTTTGGGAACTCTTCGATTCTTTAAGTTCCAGTTACAACCATTTCTGCACTGGTCCTAAGTCGACTTTGTTGGCAGCATAGACATAAATGCACAACAAAAAATAGAGGAAACGAGGAAGGATTATACTTCTCAGCATAATCATCCTGAAAGACAGGAAGGGCAGAATAGTCAACCAAGATTGACTGTAAGGTAAATTTCCATCTCATTAAGATACTGTAATGTAATGTTTTGAATGTTGTATATCACATCACCTCATGCCTAGTGAACTAAGAAAACTTTTATACTGTTTTATTGTTTCTTTTACATCTGTTCTATTTCTCTCAACTGTTGTATATTATTTTCTCTCTTAGATCTTATTTCTCCATACTGTATTCTTTCCTCCTCATTTTTTATGTACACTTTTTTCTTATTTTTTCTCAAGTTTTCTGCTTATTGTTGTTCTTTTTGGCCCAAATACTCAGTTTTCTGAGGGGTTAGTCTTTTAGGAAAAGAAAACCAAGTATTTCTTAGGAGCCTGTCTATTAATTCATAAAGAATGCATGCAAACTCCTATTTTCAAGTGTGATACTGAAATACTGTCAACCTGCTCTAGGTGGGTTTTGATGAAGAGTTAAGAAAATGAAAGGACTCTTGGTCTTTCCTGTCTTGACAGTCCCTTCCTTCCTAAAGACAAAAAAAAAAGTAAGATATGAGAACTATTACATTGAACAAAGTAGAAGAAATTAGCAAGTATTTGAATCCCCTTCTTCCAGATCACAAACTATCTCTTGTTGCTCCATCTTCAGTCTCTATTGTCTCAGCTACTTCTCTCCAAAGCTGACCTCTTAGAAGGTAATGTATCTTGCCATCATATTTATTTTTGGCCTGTTATGTGGAATTCATGAGCAAAACCAGTGAAAATATACCTTCTTCTTCCACTCTACCCCTTACTCCCTCAGCACATCCTATGCAATACCGACTTCTTGGTTACTCCAGTACAACCATTTATAGGATGCATTACACAATGGATCAGGAAGCTGACCTGGTTTTAAAATCAAAACAAAACTCCTCTGGATGGAGCAAGATTCTGGCTGAGTCCCAGCTTGGAAGACCCTCACTTCCCAACGCTAGACCCAACTTCTACCCTACCCGTATCAGCAGCACGGAAGAGGACTGCTAGCTCCCAGTGCTAAGATAAAGCTCTGTCCTGCTCCTGCTCCCACTCTGTGTGCCGGGTTTCCAGGTGAGGCAGGATTCTGGTAGCGGCCCAGCCTGGGATACGCTCAGATCCCTAAACCTACTGACAGCAGAGGACACAAGTCCTCCTCCCAATGCAGACAGACAAGCAAGTCCATCCTGACACCAACTCTAATTCTGTGGCTGGAGCAGGATTCTGGTAGAACTGCAGTTTGCAATGGCCTTGTTCCTTAATTTTAATGATTACCAGTTTCAATACTTCAGCTGTTGAGGACCTAAACAGAAAATGTCATAGACCATCTGTGGTGTGTATACATGCTTTTAATGAAATGGACATGTAAGAGAATACTGTTGCACAAGAGAAAAACTAAACATTATCTTGATAATAACCTGTAAACAAGACAAAAATATTTAGTTGTTTGTGCTGGGAAAAAAAAATTTAAAAAAAGGCCATCACCTTTTAAAGGACATTTTATCTTAGCCCAAGTTGCCACATACCATAAGCTTGGGTATAGCCAGCAAAATAAAAGTAGAGGACTAATTAGCAAGAGCACAAACTCATGAAACTCTGTAATATTTTTAAGTGTTAGCAAAAAAAAAATCTCAAACTCCCCCCCCCAACCCCAACAAGTTACATGCTGTAACATACTCTAATACAGTAAACAGTGTGACAACTTTCTGTGAGCTTTGTAGTTACCTACATTGAACAGACAAATTATTCCACCACTGCACGTCACCATTCACACAGAATGGCAAAGAGATTTTAGCAAGGTTTACAAAATCCTCACAGGGGTGGACTCCACTGTCCCCAAGAACAGAGCTGCCCTTCCTTACTGATGAATTGGGCAGAGTATATGCAAGACAGCCAATGCTTTTCTGTATGTTCTGGATTTCCTCTGCAATACACCATGTGCACAGGTACCCTAGGCCAAAATACGGTGATACTAACTTGGGAGTCCTTGGCTAGAAGCAGGTGATCCTGTCTGCAGAACATGCCTGTTGGCTTTCCTCATCCAGGGGTAAGAGGGGCGTTCTGGTCGTACTCGAAGGCAAAGAGAGAAGCATCAAAAGCAGCTCAAAGTGACTTCTCCATCTTTCTGGGGCTGAGGGGAACGAGGAATGACTGTAAATCACGGTGCTCCCAGACACCTACCATGGCTTGAAGGTGCAATTTCATGGGTGATTTAACCTAACCTAGCACCGTGCTGTTACTCAGTGGGGTGGGTCCCACAACTCCCCCACCACGTGTTCCCGCTGTCTTCTGGGCATCGGTACTTCTCCTAGCTGTACAGAGAACTTTTTATTTTGGATGGGTGTTTCGGTTAGTTTGGCCATGCTAGCATTGCCGCTGATGTGGAAAAAAAAAAGAGGCAGAGGGACTGCGTGGCTGAAGGTGGAGTGACTCTGGACTTCTACTTTGAGCTGCAACAAAATTTTAGCTTGGTTAAACTCTGTGATACCAGATTTGTAAAGCAATGCTTCGATTATTTGGGGAACCTACGACTTTGGCTGTTGCTGCACCTGTCTTCCTCTCCTTGGCTGCTTATTTCCACCTTTTAAGCTGAGATAAAAAAGTATTAAAATAGGAAGAAAAGCAAATGGAACAAGTGTTAGTAATATGTCCTAATTTCTTCAAGGAGGCTGGCTGTGAACTAAAATGACTAGATTAAAGTATCACATGTTAGAATTAAAGTATTAGATAAAGGCCCCACTCCACTTTTTGATCTTTGTGGGCATTCCAGAAAAAAAAAATAATAAAAAAAATTCCCTGTGTCAGATCTAGGCTAGGTGCATCGGCGCCGCAACTCCGCTCCGCAATTCGGCGTGGAAAGGAGCCTTCCCTCAGCAACCCGAGGCTCCCTTCGCAGAGCACACCCACACCGCGCCTCCCAGGCGAGGCAACTTCTTCGGGGTTTTTTTTTTTTTTTTCTCTTTTTTGGGGGAACATACTTATTTTCAGAAGGGGGATGAGGAGGACGCCTGCCCGCCCGAGTCCCCCGGGCACACCGCCCCGCCCCTCCCGCGCGGGCGGGCAGCCATCCGCAACCCCGCAGCCCTCCAGGGGCCTCCCCACACGGCGGCGGGGCGGGCAGCCCGGCCTGCTCAGCCTCGCCTTGCCTGGGGCGGCCGGAGGGCCCCCGCTCCCCCCGCCCGCCTCCCGCGCCGCCGGGGTGCCGGCGCCCCCTGCGGGCCGGGGAAGGCTCCGCCGCAGCCCTGTGCGGGGCGGCGGTGAGGGCGGGCCGCCCTCTCCCGGGCGCCCACCGTGCGGCAGGGGCGAGGGCAGCCGCTCCCCTCCCCCCTCAGCGCCGTTACCGGTCTCACACCCCGCCCCGGCGCCCCCCCCGGCCCCGGCGCGCCCAGGCCACCCCGGCCCGCAGCGGCGCGGCCGCACGGGTATCGTCACCCGCCGGAGGGCGGGAGGGAGCGGGGGGGGGGGGGGGGGGGGGGGGGGGGCGGGGGCCCCCCCCCCC